>JALLAU010000760.1:0-15745 GCA_036939495.1 Thalassiosira hispida
ATAGCAAACCCTTTGTTAATTTTTTTCGATGAGGGTTGGGAAAAAATGAGGGGAGGAGGGTCGTCTATCGTAATCTCTCGTCCGTCGCCGTGTGTTCTGTGCGAAGTTCTGGTATCTAAGGTATCTTTGGTGTCACGCAGAGACGGTACTGAAAGAGTCACACTTTGAACGTGTACTAGTACTCTAGATCTACACCCCAGTGTGTTACTTATGGTATTGAGACGGTATTCAGATGTCTAGATATTATGTTTTGGCGCGCCGCCTCTTGAGTCAGAACTCAAACCTCGCTCAATCAGAATCAGAACCTTCCTGTTGCTGTTGACAATTTTCTATTGTACGATAACGATAGTAGTATTACCATAGCAGACAAAAACAAAATACTACGCGAATTGCATATTCAACATGTCTATCCTCTCCCGCTGCCTCCTCCTGCTCGCCTGCCCCATCGCGTCTATCCACTCCCTCGCACCTCCCCAGCAGCAGCATGCAGTAGTCGTAGGCGCCGGGCCGGTCGGCATTGCCGCAGCGCTCACCCTCGCCTCGGAACACAATTTCACAGTCACCCTACTCGAATCCTCGCCCGCCTCATCCGCCCAAACCGAATACGACCCCACCAAGGCATTCCTATACAATGTCAACGGCAGAGGCCAGACACTGACGAAGCAATTTCCAAACATGCAAAAGAAGTTGGAGGAGCGCAGCGTGCCCAGCGGAGGATTTGGTGGCATGAGTCTCACCATTGTACCCGCCGATCCTGCTGTTGAAATCCCTGTCAAGAAACCCGTGGAGGGCACCGTAAAAGAAGAAGAGGAGGAGGAGAAGAAGAACGAGATGAAGGGATCTTTGCAGAGCGAGAAGGCGGTAGGAGTGGGATATTGGTTGCCTCGTCACGAGATGGTCAAATTGATGGCAGAGTGCATCGATGAGCACAATGCTCAAAGTGATTGCAAGATTGATTTTTTGTTGGGGCAGGAGTGTGTCCAAATATTGCCAACGAAAAAGGTTGGACAACATAATAACGTGTGTGTCACGGCACGTAATGCCGAGGATGGTTCGTTGAAATTGCACCAGGCTACACTAGTTGTTGGAGCAGATGGGATGAATTCCAAAGTTCGTGAATGCCTAGCCACGGCCCCAACCAACATTTGGCAATCCTACAAGGGATTTAATCCCAAAAAGTTTTTGCCCAAACAATGGACCTCTCCAGCGTCTCATTTGCGCATCAAGGTATTGCAATTGCCGCCTCAATTCGAGATCCCCGATGCCAATGGCAAGCCTCCACTAAAGACTAGGAGCGAAGACATATTGGCACTCCGTTCCAAAAACACTGGTCCACGAAATTACCTCTCGTTGGGACTATTGCCCATGAAGGACAATACTGCAGTACGTCCCACTAATATAGTCACACGTCCGGATCATGAAGTGTGGAATATTCATGATGGACCAGCAATGCAAAAATACTTCCAGGAGGCATTCCCTAGATTCAACTTTGATCGGGAAGGAGGGATGATATCGGAGGCAGAATGGGATCGATTTGCCAAGGCGCAGGGAACGCGATTCCCACACTGTCAGTACAGCGAGGGTATGACTGTCTGGGATGACAGTGGTACGTGTGGTGTGGTCTTGGTGGGGGATGCTATACAGTGAGTGACAGATAATCAACGTATCATGCAATATCATTTGTCATGACGATATACCTAATAACATCCATGCTCCCTTCATGAAGCGCATTCCCTCCTGACATCGGTCAGGGTGTCAATGCAGGGTTAATGGACGTCGTTTGTTTGGATAGGGCCTTGAAAGGATTGGATACTGCTACTGGAAAAGATATTGCCAGTACTGACATAGAGGAAAAGGAGCCAATACTAAAATCCAATTTGGAACGATATCAAAAACAACATGGGAACGAAGTCGCCTCGCTGATCCGCCTCTCTCGTTTTGGGGCCCCATATCAGTACAGACAACCCCATCGCGCGGATCGGATCCTGCACAAACTGTGGACGTTCAATGTGGCGTTGCGATTGATTTTGAGCAAGCTCACGTTTGGATTGGTGCAGCCAGCCTGTATTATGTTGCTTCAGAATAAGGAATTGACGTATCAGCAAGTTATGAGGAGGGCAGATTTGACCACAGTTTTGCTGAAGGGATTGGTTTTGAGTGCCTTGGGACTTTGGGTGAAGCAACGGTTTGGTTTTGGCTTCTTGAAGTCGATTTTGACGTAACTGAAGAATTGCATACATCTGGTTTCACTCCTCCACTCATCTCGCATTGAAATGTTCGATGTCTAGAGATGTGACATTCTTAATTTATACCATGCTTTGTCGACTAATCAGAGCATGAAAAATACGAGGTTAAATGCAAACTAATGACAACGCGGACTACCCAATGGAGAGGTATGCCGGTTTGTCCGTTGTCCAACGAATCTTTACCCCCTTTTTATGTGTATGGTATCTTGCTGAATTTGGATTGCCACACAACGCACATCATGATGTGGTTTCGTACAACCTGCTCGATTGTAGGATGCCTTGTAGGTACGATACCTATCAGTCCTAATAAATTAAGAAAGAAATCATCTTTGACTGATTGGTGGGAACTTAGTGGACAATTTTGCCAGAGATGGCGTTGACGGTTGACAGTCAACATTTTGAGAAAGTTTGAACTCGAATATTCCAACCAAACCCGCATTTATTATTGGTTTTACATGTTGTTGTACCTAAACAAATCACAAAGACATGACAACTCACAGACTCAGATAGATGCGACACAGAAACTGGAACAAATCACAGCGACGTGACATAGATTTGGGAACAAATTTCTAAAACATATCATATTTGCAAGCGTCCAACAAACCTTTTACCACAGACCCTTGTGCATAGACACCAGACACATTATTTGCCACTGCCAACTGCCAATTGACATATTCGTCTTGGTGTTTGATCACCCCTTGCCTACTACATTGCCAACGATCTTGTTCATCGCTGAAGAAGTGTCTCATACCATAGTATTATTGGCCCAAGAAGCGAGTTTCGCCTTCATTTTTAGGTATGCTCCTCTCCGCTGAGCGTTGCTAAGCTGCTAATATATGCTTGACCATATTTTGTCCACTTCCTCACAACAATCCTTGCCCTCGTCTCATTCTTTACGTACCTAGGAGAACCGTTACCGTCATGAGAGGAGGAGGCGGTATTGATGCCGCTAGTCGTGACACTTTGCAAGAAATTGATAAAGATGGAGTTATGCATAATGTGCTCAGCAGATTAAACATAAGGAAGACGACCATTGAAGAACTTGAATCGAAGTTGAAAAAAATGCCAGGGAACAAGGCTGGTATTATTGACACACTTCTGGACACGTCGTACTCTGAATTGAAGTCTATGAAGAAATGGATGATCAACCCTAACTATAGAAACACGGTAGAATCTGGCTCAGCATATAATGGCAGCAAAACATCCGATACAAGCACAATTGCATATGAGTCAAAAGAAGCTGACGTCGATGCCGATGACGTCGATGTCGAAGACTACGAGAACAGTGAGAAAATCACGGTTTTCCTATTGAAGAGAAGGGAAATAGAAGAAATCCTGGTTGTAGAAAAATGGGCTGCATCTCAGGGAGAGAACATTGATTGGGTCAACTTCACCCGAGAGAGTATCAGCAAATTTCGACACGAGATCCCAGAGAAGGATTTGGAAGAAGTACTTAAGAAGGCAATCCGCGTACCAGAGCTCCAAGATCGTTTGGGGCAGAAGAGGGTAACGTCTATTTCACGCTTTGTTCAAAAACCGATAGCATGGTTTGAGAAGGAATTTTGCAACACCGCAACCCTTTCAAGCTCGGACGTTGATGAAATAGAAAAGTTCAAGGCTTGGTGCAAATATGAGTACATTGGATTCCTTCCAGTTGATTGGGATCAATCATATCATATCTTTTGCCAATTCCCACCAGCGCAATCAGAGCTGGACCTACGCCACATCCTTCGTGTTCTGGGACTGAAAGCAGATGCAGTGCGATCCCTAAAGCTACGAGGCGTTACAGATATAACATGGCTCAAAAAAATATCAAAGAACTGGAAGATCGATGAAAAAGATGGAAATCGTGTTGCAACAGAAGCTTGGAAAAGCATCCCATTGACTAAACATGAAGCTTTGGAGGTAGTCAAGTTTGGACAATGGTAGTAAGTCTGATCATAATTTTCCTTTTCTTGACATGGCATCACTCTCTGATTTACCCTCACCCTTCATAATTTGATTTTATCAGCGATTTTTACGTGACAGGCCACAAGAGTGCAGTTCATTGGCAGAATGACTTCAATAGAGTGCAATTCATGGGATTTGTTCAGCGCTATGATGCAGGAGAGGACTATAAAAAACCAGGAGAGTGGGCGAAGAGTCGCGATATACTGAAGCTGTCAAAAGAAATGAAAAATTTCAGAGAACATATTGACGAAGTAGCCGAATCAGGGAAAATGACTCCTGGTCAACGTTATCATTTGCAAAAATACTTCGAGAAAAAACCATTGATGGACTTAGTTCGCACTATCAAGGCAAATGAAGAAGATGGAGTTGGTGATATTGTCGAAGAGGAAAAACTAATAGATCTGTTGACAAGAGAAACGGAAACAGAGGGTGAAGACACGCAATCGGAGCTCATGGACAGAAAAAAGCTCTACAAATTTCTGTTTGGTGCTGGCCTTGTATACATTCTTGCAAGTATCTGGGTATATACTACCGTTCATTTCATGGTGACCACCTTAAATCTGAAATGCAGCAACACGGGCGAGGGTAACTTGGAAAAATGCGAAGAAATCTTTGGTGGTTATGCTTGTTTTGTTCACAACATAACATTTGGGTTAATCACAGCCGTCGTTATACAGCAGCTAGGTGAAAGCTCGGATAGCGAAACAAATTTGTACAGCAAATTCTTACCCATATACCAGATTCAAGTCAAGAGGTTGAAAGAACACAAGTATGAACATCACTTGATTACTGGTAATCAAAAGTGGAAATTCTCAAATATTTCCAGGAGGCTTTCACTTTGGAAGAACACTGTTGCCATGTGGGTCATCCTCAGGTCCGCTCGATTTTATGTCTTTATGTGGATTGGGTTGGGTGCGGCATCACTCATTTTCGGTTTTGTCAAGGAGCTCAACGCATCTAATCCGATCTTCACCACTGGGCAGACATGGCTTGGCATCGCTATTACCATTGGATACACATACTTCGGATTAAATGATGGAACAAATACGGCAACGAACAACGAGAATATGAAAAATATGGTTAATCAAGCCATTGGTCCAAGCAACCAAGTTAGCAAAACTGATGAAGTAGAAAATGAAAGCTACAGTTTAGAGCAGAACGAAAGTTAAGGATACGGGTGCTATCTTTTTTGGGTAGATGGTGGCTTGGTTGGAGAGTGGGCTGCTTGTATGTCTAGCATACGGCAGAATATGTCGTGTTTGCTGCTACTTTCAAATCATTCACCAATGCATATGGTAATAGCATGTGGTAGCGAATATTTTGTGTATTTATGCACTATTGTTATTGTGCTTGCAACGAGTTTGGTTGGTACATTCAAAGCACCTTCGCCCTATATATAAATATAATATTCTACGAGAAATACTGCTAGCTAGGCTTTTCATTGTGAAAAAACAAAGTGGTCAATTTTCTGCTGGGTCACAAGCATTATTTGATTCAGAGCTTTGTATCGTTTTCAACCTGAAGCTTCTGTTCTTTTTAAAGATAAAAAATGATGTCAATTATTTCGTATTAACGTTTGTTCGTGAAAATACGCGTAAAACACATAAATCCTTTAGAATGTCAGTCAAGATGACTTCTACTTGCCAAACCTATTTTGGTATCACTAATGCAAAAAATAACCGTTGCTGGTATGTGAGTATTGATCTTGCCAATGTTAACATAGTTGTTGTGTTAATGGTGTGTACTCTCCATATTCTGGATGCATCGTCAGAATTGTGAAAATTACTATCTCTGATCTTTAGCTTAAACATGTTGCAGAAAAGTAAGATACAGCACGGTAGTTGTCATACATCTGTGTTCATTAGGTGTTAGGCGTACATTATTTTCTCACATCCCTCTTTTGTCTCTCTGGGTATTGTTGCTAGTTTGATCCTGTCTGTACTCATGTAAATGTGAGAGCGTGAAAAATTGTTGAGTGCAGGTGTTTATGCGCGGCATATCTAGTGAGTTATCCTTTGTTCAACTCGTTTTTATGTCATCATTATTTGGGTTTTGGAATGGGTGTGGCATCCGTACTTATTTGGTTTTTGTCCAAAGAGCTTGAAACACCTCTAATCCATCTTCACCACTGGACAGCCAAGGATTGGTATCGCTGTCAACATTTGATACTCTATTTCAGGTAATCGGTGGCAAAGATATTCTCTTTCCTCGAAAGATGTGGAGGCAGCTATTCATGAGAAGATACACAAATATGGTAATTGAAACCAATTTTTCGCTGTTGTTCTGTTTTATTACTAATTATTATGTATTTTCATTTCCCTGTGTATAAATATAGTTCATCGCTAATCTGACCCCATTGCCTTGAGCTTGAGCGCTTTCGCCAGTTCTTCCTCGTCAACTTCTAGCTCCTCGAATGGCAATTTGTGTTTTTCGAGATCATAGTATTCAACGAAAGTATTTCTAACTGCAATGTACAATCATTTTCGTTTTCGTCACTGCTGGAATCAATGACAATGGTCGTGTCCTTGGTATTATGCGGTGACGATGGCCTGTCGTTGTCATCGAATGACAGGGAGAGATCAATTGCACCCTCGTCCTGGTCTTTCACTTTACTTGTGAATTTAGAAAGGTGGGCGAAAAGACAAGCAGGACTCAAACAGTAAAGATGAAAAGTTGAAGATGTATTTTTCTTTCGAAAGCATTTATTCCAATTGAAACTACAAGGCAATATATACAAACCTCTTTGTATCTATATTCGGCCGAGTTTAAGATGCTAAGCGAAATCCGAAGATCCAAGCTTGCAAGTAGTGTTGAAAACTAAATCATTAATTAATTACCAAGTACCATACTATGATGTCCAATGGAGCCCAATAGTGATAAAACCTACATCTTTATACTGTGAATCTGATTCATGGCTGAACCCACAAAGTGTTCGGGGATCCTGAATTCAATTCTATCCCATCCAAAGCTTTAAGGAATGCATTCTCCTAGATTATCGCCTCATTTCAACCTGTCTAGGTAGCATTCCCTTCACATGAAAGCAGACAACGACTATTCAGAAACAATAGCGACATGACCAAGCTACTGGGATGTTATAAACTTCAATATTGAAATCCAATATCGTACGTATTGTTAATCTAATTCACAGCCCGACCAAAACAAAAGATTGGCCATTGTCATGTATTTTATTCAATTCTCTATCCATCCAAATCTCTAAAGTTTCTTCTCATAAACAGTATTTCCAAACGATACAATCCTAGTTCAAACTCATACTTCCCGTACAAAGCTCTTTTAAAGTCAATGTTCATTTCTCCTAGGCCATCGACCTCAAAACTAATATCATTGTGTCAAGCTGAGCCCAACATTGAGATATATCTTTATTTCTTAATACAATTCATGGCTGAACCACACAACGTGTGCGTGTTCAGATATCCTTATTCAATTCCATCCCATTGCTTAAAAATGCATTCTCCTAGGTAGATTCCCCACAATAACTGCCTCGTGTCTAACCCCCCATATCCCAAGCCTATTCAACATGCTTCACACTCTCTTACACGACTGCAGACAAGGTCAATCCAGCAACAATGGCTGACACAACCAAGCTATTTGAATGAACATACGCTGAAGATTGGGTACTAGCCGGCGCAAATTCCTCAGGAGAAGGTGCATCTGCCGGGCTGTCGTCGGGAGCAGGTGCTGGGCCATTATCCTCCGATGATGCCGTCTCTTCAGTTTCCACTGGGGCATCAGTCGTCACAGTCACAGTAGCATCATTTGCCGGTTCAGTTGCAGCCGTGGTGGCTGCAATAGTGGCAGCAGTGAGATCTTTCTCCGAACTATCAGGTTGTTCATCAGGCACATCCGTCGAGGTGACTGCATTATCCGTATCATCAGGCAACTCTTCCCAAGTGAACCCAGGTATATCATTCTGCGGATCCGCTACAGCCACAGCCGGAACGGTCACCTCTGGCGCTGGGGCAGGAACAACCGCAGGTACCGCCAGGGTAGACGACACCGGAGAGCTCTGTCCCTTGGGGGGCAATCCCAAGTTTTCACACGTAGCATCAGCATCTCCAGCACAAACCTGAATGGACATGCCGCAATCCAAACAGTACTTATTGTCTGCAAACGAGAACGGATGTCCATCATTGTGCGACGAGTCGACATCGAGCCATGGATAATCTTCATTTTCATAGTGTGGGTAAAACCATTCCTGACCGCATTGGAACGTATCATCATTGCCCTCGTACACCTCTTCTTCATCGCAGTAGAATGATTCACGCAGGTACCACATCTCTGTTGACTTTCCACCTTCATCCTGTGGCGCTTCACATTGATGACTGTATACAGTCAAACCCTCATCACCACAATCCTTGGCAGTGCCCTCCAATACAATGCCGCATACCAATTCCTTATCATCACTATCACTCCCGCATACATTCTTGATGTTGCCGCTGCCATCATTGCAATCGTGACAGTAAGGCCGGCTGCCGTTAGGCTTCATGCACAGATGGTATTCGGAAATTTCCGTCTTTTCACCATCGGTACAATGTCCGTTGATCCACCATTGTGTGTCTATATCGTGACAGCGTTCGATGTAGTACTCGAAGTTGTATTGGGAGGCCGAGCAGTCGATTTCGGTGGGTCGTCCGTCGGCGAATTTGCCGAGTTCGTTGTTTCGTCGTCGGGGGCGTTGACGAGCGGCCGAGGCCGAGGGTGCGAGTGCGACTAGGATGACGCTGCTGAATAGGAGGAGACTTTGCTGTCGTAGACGAAGCATTGTATTGTTGGCTTTAATGGGCTTTAATGGGCTTTGATTGACGAAGGTGGAGGGCTTTGGCTTTGATTGACGAAGGTGGAGGCGAAATGATGGATTGTTTTAGCCCATGTTCATGATTGAGTGCCACCTGAAATCTCAACGGCCAATGACATCGCATTCAGGGATCAATATTAAAAGATCTCGTAGAAAGTATTGATTCCTACGTGATCAGCTGACAAGACAAAGTAATTGGTATGTATCGTACCTATCTTCTCATCTCAGCGGCCGCCCCTTTCAACTTTTACTTAATGTCACCCCGACTCAAAAAAACAATCCACGCGCCAACTGACATAACCTGCCATCGCCCCAACCGCTTGGCCAGCCTTTCATACGTCCCTTGTCACAGCTGTCAAGCCAGTCATCTGGCGAACCGTTCAGCCAGCTTCCTATGCGGCCACTTAGCCATCCAGCGAGTCGGCTAACATCAGTGCCCTCTTCGCAGCCACCCAGCCAGCCCTTATTGCAACCAGCATCACATCCACGTGGCATGTCGCCCAGCCAGCCCAGGTCACAGCCATTGAGCCAGTTTCTACCATCACCATCGTCACAACTTTCCTCCATGCCCGGCTCGCATCCATCCAGCCAGCCATCCCCTCAGCCCTCGTCCCAACCCTCACCTTCGCTAGAGGAACATCACTCGTCCCACTCACCTAGTCAGCTTTCGGGCAGTCCCCTGTCACAGCCGTCATGCCAGCCATCTGGCGAACACTCAAGCCAGCCTTCCTTGCAGCCATCCAGCCAGCCATCGAGTCAACCCACGTCAGAGCACCATGTGCAGCCATCCAGCCAGCCCTCATTGCAACCGTCATCACAGCCCAGCGACTCGCCCTCCAGCCAGCCCTCATCACAGCCATCATGCCAGCCTTCGTCGTCTCCTTCATCGCCACTGTCCTCCATGCCCAGCTCCCACCAATTTAGCCAGCCGTCTACTCGGCCCTCATCCCATCCCTCAATTTCTCCAGAGGAACAGCCCTCGTCCCAAACATCTAGTCAGCCACCGGGTCAGCTCTCGGGTCGCCCCTCGTCTCAGCCCTCGTCACAGTCCCTCCACCAGCCTTCAGGCGACCCCTCTACCCAGCCCCCTTCACTAATATTACGCTTGCCTCCATCAGAGCCTTCCTCGCTACTTTCTCGTCCGTCCCCATCACAACCATCATCACGGCCAAGTGGCCCCCTTCTCAGCAATCCTCCGGCATGGCCCAAGTGCCTTCACTATTCTTCGTCTCCTTCGTCGCCACTGTCTCCCAGGCCCAGCTCCCATCCATCTAGCCTGCCGTCAACTCGGCACTCACCCTATCCCTCAACTTCTCCAGATGGACGGCTATCGTCCCAAACATCTAGTCAGCCACTGGGCCAGCCCTCGGGTCGTCCCACGTCTCAACCCTCGTCACAGTCCCTCCACCAGCGATCATGCGACCCCTTTACCCAGCCTCCATCACAAAAATTACGTTTGCCTCCATCAGAGCCTTCCTCGCTGCCTTCTCATCAGTCCCTATCACAACTATCATTGCGGCCAAGTGGCCCCATTATCAGCAATCCTCCTGCATGGACCAAGTGCCTTCATTATTCTCCCGCCAATGTGTTTACCAACTATGCATTCATCATGAACTCCAACCAGGCACGTTCAAATTTCTAGCGTGCCCCATTGCTGGATGCCCCCAACATTCTGGGGGCAAGAGGAATGGTATCTCCACCCGCAAGGCTCTCGTGAACCACATTCATTCAGCTCACTCCCACAACATCCATTTAGCGGATATGCAAATCTGCCAGCTCGCTAACATCCACATCTGCCCACAATGTCCATGCAAGGTATTCTGCAACGAGAAAAAACTCCAGCAACACCGCAAGACCGCACATCATAACACACGTGTGGCATCCAACCTTGATATCTGCGCCAAACATGTCCAAGGGCAACTCCCGCCAAACTACAATCCCGCCTGGCATGAAGCTCTCCCCTTCATTGATCGTAACTTTGCCCCCGACCCACCAAGTTTTCGCTCGGGATTGGCAGAAAAGGTACCAAAGCAGTTGTTGGACCAATTTGACGATATCTTTGGCAGCCTCATCATCGCTGAAACGGAGGCAGCCCACACCTACATTGGACAGGCCACACATGACTGGAATTCGCGGAAGCATGTCTTTTTCTGGCTCATCTGTCATGCAGAACTACTTTTATTAGGCCCCCAGAGGGACAAGTCTGAGACCATTGGCGAGTGCATTGGCCGCCGGATCAATCTCTTCCGCTGTGGCTACGTTGAGCAATTGTGGAATGAGAGCCGTCAAGTACGCAGTCGCAAGCCAGGGGCTGCGCCCCCGTCCCCGGATGCCAAAGACAAAGCGGTGCAGGATGCGGCAGATAAGGACAATTACAGTGTTGCTTATGCTCGCGCAGTCAAGGTGCAACAAATTGCCACTATCACCAGCCAGAATAGAAAATCGGTCACTGACAAGTACCCGCCACGAATCACACGTGGGTATGGCCGTGCGGTAGATCATCTGGCGGCGTGTGAACGGTCCATACCACGTGAGGTCCCGGGCGATATCATCAACTCCATACGTGGTCAGAATCGGGGCAGGGCTAACGGTATTTTCATGGACTCCCTTGATGTTTTCATACGACTCGTCAAGCGTAACTGCCCAAAGGTCATCAAGGCACTGCGGCTATTCTTTCAACGAATTTACAATGGTGAATTGGAGGAATGTGAAAGGCCTTATCTCACCAACACTTATCTATTTTGTCTACACAAAGATGAGAAGGACCCTTCGAAACTACGCCCCATTGGGGTCCCTACTGCCATCCGACGCATCGTCGCCAATCATGTGGCTCGTACCTTCCGCCGACGTTTTGCACGCCACCTCCTGCCATACAATTTTGCAGTGGGCATTGACAATGGCATGGACTTTGTGGTCAAGGCCTCGCAATTGGCAGTTGAGCGGTACATCACGACCCCTCAGCGTCTCAATTTGGCGCCTTCTCGTGTTTTCATCTCCTTGGATCTGTCCAACATGTTCAATGAAATTTCGCGTGAGAAAATCTTTGAAATTGTGGCCGAAAAATACCCTGAACTTTTACCATTGGTGAATATGCTCTATGGTGAACCCGGCACAGTTTTTTACAAAATGGCGGATGGAGAATGGTACACCCAGTCGATGGACGAAGGTGTGAATCAAGGGTGCCCACTATCTGCCACGCTAGCAGCCCTTGTCTTGCATGAGCTATTGGCCCCTCTGGACGCCCTGCTGAAAGCGCGGGCATTGGCACGCTACAATGACGGAAATGAGTACGATGATGGAGCTGGAGGCCAAACTCATCCAGGTGGATACATTGACGACGTCGCAGCAGCCGTACCACACATTGACTCAGAGTTTTACTGCAACTACATCGCCGTCCATGGCCCTGAGAAAGGTCTTTTCATCAACCGCGTCAAAACACGTGGGCTCACTTCCACCACCGGTGTCTCGGCGCTGCCGTCCATTCTCCGGGACTATGGCCAGGAGGCCCACGACACCTTGGTCAGAACACTTGATACTTACTCGGTGGAGGAAATCAAAGTTGATGGCGCCGTAGCATTGGATGATAATGAGGAGCCACTCACCCGGCGGGTTGAAGTGGTGACAGGCCTCCGCCATCTCGGCCAACCTGTTGGATCCCATGATTTTGCAGCACAATTCTTGCGTGACCGCCTAGCTGAGAATGAAGCAGATGCCACAAAGCTTTTAGAGGTGGTCACTGACCACCACACGGCGCTACGTTTATTTGCCCAATGCACCCTCCACAAGCTACCTCACCTGTTGGGATCTGAGGCCATGTTCCGTTTCTTCGAATATGGACGCGCCGAGAACTGGAGTAATTGGCAAGGGCCATTGGCTATTGGCATCAACAACATGGTCAACTCCTTCTTGGCCCGCCTCACACAACGCCANGTAATTGGCAAGGGCCATTGGCTATTGGCATCAACAACATGGTCAACTCCTTCTTGGCCCGCCTCACACAACGCCATTCCATCCCAGATGACTCCATGACCATTGCTTACATCTCCCTTGCCCAAGGGGGTCTCGGTCTCATGGATGCCACCTCTCGGGCCATCCCTGACTTCGTACTCACAATGAGCCAATCTGTGCGCTACGCACGTCATGGTTTCTCCTTCAATGCCACGGAACCTCCACGCATGCTATGCCCCTCCCTTGCAAACCTATTCGACTTCAACGTTAACAAGACTTCCATTTTCCTTCGTCACTTCTGGCAGCTACTGCCAGAGGTCTCCATGGCAGGCACTCACCATCAATGCAGCGATCCTCTCGATTATTTCTTAGATCGGGGTTCACTTAAGAGTGCCCGAGACCGCATCAAAAAATTGGTCAGCATCGGCAGGATGACCTTCCTGAAACGCACGGCGAGACCGGGGCTCAAAAATATGCTCAGTGAGATTATGATTGCCTCGAGCTCATACCCAATCCTGGGCATGAGCCGCAGCATTCCCTCCCATCGCCGGCCAAATGATCTTTTCATTATCAACCTGAAGATGAAACTTCATTTGGAACTTTTTGAACCTTCCGCTTGTCCAACCTGCCTCTGTGGAGCCACCATTGATGTTTTTGGCCTACATACTTTTTGCTGCCGACGGGTCTCCAAAAGGATGATGCATGATAGGATCAGAGATGACACAACACCTGTGCTCTGCAAAGTTCTCAAATCAGCGCTTGTCATTGGCACTGGCTCCCGAGTTGACATTGAGCCAAAGCGCACGGTTGCCGAATTGCCGGGGCTACGCCCATATGATTCCGCCTTCCGCCCCGTCCCCTCCCTCAAATCTACCCACCTTCCTCCCAACCCATTCACTCGTATTGGTTTTGACTTCACGATAACACCTCCCAAAGGGCATGTCCCTCCTTCTAGATTAAGTGCTGCTTCTCGCAACAAAAAACCGGCCCCAGCCGCTAAGCACTTNTCCCTCAAATCGACCCACATCCCTCCCAACCCATTCACTTGTATTGGTTTTGACTTCACAATAACACCTCCCAAAGGGCATGTCCCTCCTTTTAGATTAAGTGCTACTTCTCGCAACAAAAAATTGGCCCCAGCCGCTAAGCACTTAATTGACAAGGAGCAAAAAAAGCTCATGAGGGATGGTAAAAGTGATCCTCACAACAACTCTTCACTCTCAGCTCTCAGGCAAAGAAATCATCTAATATCTCCTTGATGCTTTCGAGGTGTTAATCCCGGTCGCCATCAGTCCACATGGACCCGACGGTTGGAGGTCTGCAGAGAGGCCCGGCCGTGAGTAAAAAATGTTAACGCTCTGGCCGGGCCGAAACAAACCGGCGTGTTTTTTTTTTCAAACAGGAGTTTTTCGTTTTTCGCTAGACTAGAAAGGTTCCAGGGGTTAGATGATGTGGTCGAGTCAGACCACCCATGAACATGAAAGAAAAGAGCAAATCAGTTGAAAATTAGACCCTGAACCTGAAACCTCTTGGATAAATATTTCAAGATTAGTTTAGATCTGGTTTAGATCCTCGAAACCTTTTATCAAACTTCTTTCTATCGTACCCCATTGTGTGTAAGCGCAAGTATATTTGCGCTTACATGCATGTGTAAATGTGGTATTATGTGTTTTGGACAATATACTCATATTAATATATGGCTACGGTTTAAATGTGCGCTGTGGTCCCAAAGTCCCCCACACCCACACCAGATCGGCCCTGGCCACAGCTACTTCTCTAAATGACCGATGTAGCAGCACTTTCCCTGACTCGTCATCTGAGACAGGGTAGTGCAGCACTGCGACTTTGAAATAAGACCGTAGGACCTCCGCAGGGGCAGCTAAGGACGCCCAGGAGCTTAAGAGAGTGAAGGCAAAATAAAATGATAGGATAACAACAGTGTTAGCGATAGTGATGCGCGCGCAGTGGGCTACATCAAATTTTCTCCTAGGCTTCCCTACCCCTGCGTTCGAGACAGATACAGAAATGCTGGGTTCTACCACCCATTTATCGATCGTGTTTACAACCCGTCTATGTGTTCCTTTGTGGTGTTTACAGGGCCGCCATGAGAGCATTGCCGCCCATGCAGAACGTCGCAGCAAAGGCCACTCCCCACCCGACGGCGCGCCACGGCTGGATGGCCTTTGCGTAGCAATAACTGTGGGCGAATCTTCCGAGGCAAAATGCCCATACGGAGACAACGTGGACTGAGCTTGAACCACCGCAGAGAACGCCCGCCCACGCAACAATGAGACCAAGGGGGATGTTTTCCAGATCGTTCATCACAAGACGCGCCACCCTCACCTCGAAGTCCTTAGCCTCGCGCGCCTTGCTTGGCTTATCGGCGCCGTCGCTCTCACGCTTCTCGAGCTTCGTGGTTCCGCTGAAGTCCTGCACCCCAGCTTTGGGGAAGAGCGAGGCGTCCTCAGGCGGCCGGCTCCCACTCTTGATTCGTGCGCCTCCCAGCATCATGTTCGTGGCTTGGAACTTCGCGACCATCACCATCGTAACAATAGCTGTGTGGCGCAGCGCGAAGGGGTCAATCTCGAGGATCATGATGTTGTGGGAAGGTTGGATGTTGCTAGCTTGGCCCGGCCGTGCTTCGTGCTTGGCCTGCCGGCTGCCGGGGTTTGTTATGTTGCGAGGGCTAAAGGGGCAACGCAACAGGTGCGATTGGCAAATCGCGAATGGGGCCACATGCAATCGGTATAGTAGCGCAGGAACTAAAAAAAGTTAGATACCTTTTACC
>JALLAU010000761.1:0-12795 GCA_036939495.1 Thalassiosira hispida
GAGTAGGCCGTATGTGGCCTAAAAAATGTTAATTTGGGGGGTGTCCCGAATAAGGAGACAAACTCGTATCTCTATCGTACCTGGCTTGGGGCAGTGCTCTGGGAATGTCTGGGAACTGGGAATAAACGATAGATTTATCTACACCAAAAGGGACAGTACAGGGAAAGTACATAAAGATCATGAGAGTCAGTGATTGTCCAGGTAGTAGAGAATAAGCTCTTTAATTAAAGAGTCCAAGCCACGGTCGGCATACAACATCACGACAGCCGCTAGGTCATAATTATTGATTGTAATCTCTGTGCTCTCGACAACTACTCAAAACTAGTTTCGCTCTTCGTAGTGCATCAGAGAAGACTGAACTCTGTCCAATTCTTCGTTGATCAGATTGAACAACAATGATTTTGGCTGGCCCAATTGATTCATTGGCTGGATTGGCAAACCCAGCTCCTCGACTTGTCCAGCAATGAAATGTCAGGATCTTTGATCGACGACAGCACCTAAACAAGCTAAAAGGTTTTGAGGTGAATGTCCTCAGGGTCTGTCCATCAATCTAAACCGTGGCTGTTCCTATCCTAAAAAAGTGGCCGTGAAATAGAGTGGCAAGCAACGAGAGACGAGATGAATGAGAGGGAAGAGAGGTTGGGTGTTAGTGAAGGATGATGCCTAACTCTACAACTTGTTACAAGCTCTACTACGTTACAACATTTACACAACATGATAACAGTCTGGACTTGGACTTCGTGTAGAGTCAGGCCGTTCACTTCCGTGTTGCTCCTTTGATCTCCTCCGTGTTGTATTTAGGTTGAGCATTGGCTCGATTCTCGGATCTTATGGGAAGTGACTCTTAGTGGACCCTGCAGTTGACCCTTTGCCAGAAATTCATGTTACAAACATTTCTGGACAATGCATAACAATTACTCTGATATCACAAAGAGCGTGATCTCTTCTTTTGGGGCTGACATTCTCTTTCCGTTCAAGCTGTCCTTCAGTAGACCCCTTCTCATAATAGCCTGAGCAAACGGAGGAGCACCAATGCTCCTCATTGCTATCGGCTTCAATGGAGTGACTTCAGTGCCACCAGAACAGCGCCCACGTCCTTCCTTACTGATCGGTACGAAACCAATTTCCGTCAATGCATTTGCATGACCTTCTCCCTTGCCTAACGGTGATTTTGATACCAAATTTTCAAAGGAACCATCAAATGGTATGTTCCAACGGCCATCTCCATGCTTCTGGGTTGAAACCTCGGACGATGAGATGGGTCTCAGGCTATGACTCAGACTCCCTTCGCTACTCTCCAGTAGAACCTCGCAAGATTCATCAGCATCAGACACTTGACTTGATTCGGGGCAGATTTGTCCCTATCAGGAAGGGACCTTGGGGTAACTGCTTGAGCTGTGGCTTTCACTCGAAATGCAGGCGCAGCCGCTGCTGCTGCTGCTGCTGCTGCTGCTGCTTCGCGGTCCTTCATGACAGATACATCTGTTTCCAAGGTGTCAATTCGTCGATCCTTAGCTGCAAGCTCTTGTTCCTTTTTCGCGAGGCTAATTTGAAGCTATTTCAGAAAGAGAGCGCGATTGGTGTCAACCAATTTCAATTAAATGCAAGTGAAAATCCGTCATCGTACTCACCTCTTGAATATAGCCCACTAAAGCATCCAAGTCTTTATGATTGTACTTTCCGTTCTCAATTCTGGCGGTTGATTCAACTGCAATAGTGGGTGTTGCTCGTTCAACAGAGGTGTTGCAGAGGACCGGCTCGCACATCCGACGCGTTCGAAGTCTTAAGTGAAACATTTCAGTCGCGGAATGCCACGTGTAGTTTTTTGATGTAACCAAATTTGACAGAGAGACTCTCTACTGGCCTACATGTACACGAACATGCGAATGATGCCGAAGAGATGAAAATAATGCAAGCGAGCTATGATAAATTGACAGAGAAACAGAGATGTGATCAATATCTAATACTGCCTGCCTATGCTCTCTCGATCGAGAGAGGGAAATACACTCAATAACAATATTGATCTTCAACAATCCGAAGGCTTCAATAATTGTTTCTGACTTTGCGAACCCCATTCACCCATCCACCAGTCTTTCTTTAGATGTGTGCACATAGGTATCTTACCTCAAACATGTGGCATGTGGTCTTATTTGAATTTGGATGAAATCATTCTTCGCAGAGTACCGTACAATAATATTATGGTACCACGTCTTCCAAACAAGCAAATCATGTATTTGTGTAAAAGGTGAAACTTTCCCTGTGTGAAGAAATAGGAAAGTCATAATTTCTCGAACAGCTCTTTAGGTAACAAAATGATAACAGTCTCTAGGACAATGCAAGGTATGGTATCAATCAAATCAGTCTCACTGTTTACAAAAACCAATAAATGTACGAATCATCAAATAAGAACAACATTTGCTACCCCTCTAGCTGATGGCAACTGCTGCCAACAACATGGATTGCTTGAGTGCCTTAGAGACTAAATAATATGATCCATCATTCGAGATAGAAGAAACGCCAACAGCCAGTGATGACATCATCAGAAGCTAGGAAAGCTAGGTATGGTTAATAACACTTTAACGAAACTCCAACTGTGATCCAATCAACAAATAATATCACACTCATCTCCACCCATTCAAAGAGCACCAACCTCCAAAGATCTTCTCCTCACTCCATCCCCGTTTTCTCGGGCTGCCGATGGCGTCAACATCAAGAAACGTTCCACATCCCTCGACCTAACATATCCATCGGGCATACAAATCATCGCCTCCTGGAATGGCATGGGCCAATACTCCATGGACGTACAGACAATCAATTTTCCTTTGGGAATGAATCGCTGCGGCGGTTCTGGACACGCCATCATCATGTTATAGTTATTGTGGGGTGAGTGATTGGGAGAGAAGACGGGTGCTCCAGAGGGGAATGTGATTCGATATAGGCAAGGAAACTGTCCTGACGGTGGCGTTGATTGCTGTTGTTGGTAGAAAGGAATTGTGGATGTAGTATTCATGAGCACATCAGTGGCGGAAGCATTGTTTGTTGTCTCTGCAACATTGGACATGTCCTTTGACGACTCTGGCTTGTCCCAAGAACTTTTACCAAGCTCTTTGTTGTAATAGTATGCCCTTCCACTGCCATCGTCGACGTGTCGAGTCCACCCAACTGGTAGAGCTACATCCTCAAGGGTTGTTGGCGACGATGATTCAGCTGCTTGTTTTTCTGGACGCGATGCCTCACTCATGAGTTGTTCCCGCGCTTGCTCTCGCGATTTCGATCCCTCCGCTTGGCCCAGCGCTGCATTATCTGCCGCTGCTCCTCCAGCCGCCGCCGCGGATGCTGCTGCACCATTATTTGCATCTCCAGTCTGAGCAGGAGCATTCTCCCCAGTGCCCTCACCTGCAGCAGCAGCCTCACGCTCGGCAGCCACCCTCTCCCTCTCCAACCTCTTCTTCCTACGTGCCTCATTCGCGGCAATGTCCGCCCTACAAGTCGGACACGTCTGCTGCTGCACCAACCACTCCCTCAAACAATGCGTGTGGAACGCTGTTTTTCACGAAGATTGTGTGTTAGAAGAAACTGGCATGGATCAAGCAACAAAAGCATAATGATGATGAATAACTCACCGTGACCGCAGCCGGGTAACTTCTTGCACCCACCCAACAAATCCATTTGATCACGACATATGATGCATGTGTGGCCGAGACGGTCGAGTTCTTCCTCATCTTGGATGGATTCAAATCGTTTGTCCATGTTGTGTGTGAGTCTACGGTAGGTGTTGAAGGCTATTAGACGTCGACGGAGCTGTTGGAACGAGACATAGACCTCGCGGAAGATGTTGATTGGCATGCCATACTGCACAAATGAAGAAGATTGAAAATAGTGTATTGGGTTAGTGATTTGGACAAAGAATTGCGACATGATAAGAAAAAGAATTGCGACAAGATATGAATACAATAAAGGTGCAAACTAAGAAAAACACTCACATATGTAAAGACAATGGCAAAGAAGACCACATAAAACAAAAACTTGGCAGCCTGGGCTTGAAGTTCGATGGCAAATGAAAGTGTGGCACGACGATCCCTCCAGGGGTTGGCAAGACGTTCCACCAGTATCTTTGCCAAAGTCTTTGTACGCGTCGCAGGAGGACGATTTGCATCGGCATTAGCTTCTTCTCCGCCACCCTCTTGCTGTGGCTGATTCTCCTGCCGTGGATCATCACCATTTGCATCCCTTGGCTGCTCCTCTCCTTCCACTGGTTCATCTGCCATGCCCCCAACAGGCACATGATGATGCTCCCCCTCCGCCAGGTGATGGAAGACACCCATAAAACCATCCACGACATGCAAATGATACGAACTCAACGAGCTCAACCCCGACACGAGCAATATCGCCGCCTCGAATCCAAATAAAATGTCGACACTGGGACCGTGCGTCGCCACCGATAGAGCACAATGTGCCACGGCGAGAATGTCCAGCAAGAGTAGGATTTGTACGAGGGTGTAGTATCGGATGTGGGTTAGGCGGAGGTGGGGGATGCGATGGTACCATGGTTTTTGTGATGCTGCTAATGCTGCGGCTGCTGCTGGGTTCTCGGTAGCACCATTGACAATGTCGTCGTCATCTTCGCCGGGGTAGACAAAGACTTCTTCAGTCATGCGCAAGTGCCCCCCCCTTAGTTCCACGCTCCAATGCAGACTTTGGGTAGATGTTTAGGAATATGGAATGTGAGAAAAAGAAATGATAATGCAAGACGTGTGTCAGATACGGAAAGGAACAGACGAATCCTCCAGACACTGCAATCAGATCCCCTGGGAAATCACATCCACCCCAACTCGGCCAAAGCTTTTGCATCGCCAAATCCCCATGGCAGACATCATAATTTTGTTATCCCCGCGCTCCATCACAAGGTCAACTCTCTCAGATAACCACACAAATAATATCCATGCAACACACAAAAACAACAGAACTCACCATTTCATAATAACCAAACCCAAAAATTCAATAGCCGTCATAACATCCAACTCACTCCTAAATATAGTCAATGCAAAACACGTCTCGGTAACATCCCACCGTATATTCTCACCAATCGTATCCCTCTCATTCGGCCTCAACCCTCCATCCAAAAATAATTTTGTCAATAGAGTGAAGGAACTAACTGCCAATGCAATAATTGCATTTCCTAATAGTATGTAGGCCAATTTGGAGGATTGGAGAAAGACTATTGCCAAGTAAAATTGCTGTCGTGTGCGGAGTGTATGATGTAATAATAGCCCTGCGGCGAGGAGACTGAGGGGGGTGTACCGCAAGGATGGTTGGAGGAAGGAGAGCAATTTCCGAATAGGATAGGGTTGATTCGCCATCCATGCATTGTTATTGGGGTTGAGCCGTGCGGCGTTTTGGGCTGCCTGACGCTGACGGAGGGCGATGGCTGCGGGATTGTTCAGGTTTGGATGAGGTGCTTCATCTTCGTCGTCTTCGTCTGCGGGGGCATCACCAAGTAGGGCAACGTTGGGATCCAGATTGACATCCTCGATGTTGGCTGCTGCTGCATTTCCATTTTGGGTTGCTGGATTGGTAGCATCAATATCTCCCGACTGCTGCTCTTCTTGGAAGGCCATCATCCTTGCCAATGCGGCAGCGTCCTCGTCCTCCGTTTGCTCCTCCTTTTGGGCTGGTTGATCGGCACCGTGGCCGTTAGCCTTCGCACTGCTGCTCATATCATGTGCACTATAGTCGTTGGATATACCGTCTACTACATTGTCACTCTCATTGGATCGAGCGGCCGATGTTTGTTCAGTATTGGCTTCGGGGGCGTCGTCGTTCATGGTTGGGGGAGGTTGGGGGCTAGATTGATGCTGGGGTTTCCGATGTTTGCTAGGGATTCCGATTCCGAGGCGTGGAAGTGGAAGAGTCGGCGGCTGTTTCGTTGCGTGTGATTAATTAATTGTGGACTGAGATTTCAATTTCAATTAGGGCTAAGTGAAAATGGTATTTCTCTTTTCTTTACCATATATTGAACCCTTTTCCTCGTATTTCCTAAAACTATCTAAAAGGAGGATCATCTAGAACAGCACCTTTTTAAAAAAAAATAGTACTCACTTTAGAATAACACTAAAAACGTGGAAATTAGTAGAATTCCTCAGAATGTCTCTATTCAGTCTCGAGTACGTACCTATGGTATTTTTGGGTATTGATCACACGCACAGTGGCAGCATTTCAACAGATTTCAACCTACATATTTCAACAGGTTCGTATCTTGTATTTTGACTATTTTGTGTATCCTTCCAAAGACTTTTCGGCTTAAAAGTAGTGAGCTAAGAACAAGAGAGAACAGAAGAAAGACTAAGAGTGAAGTAAGAGTCGATCTCTCGGCAGCGCAGCGCGCGCCTCTCTAGAGCTCTCAAATGAAAGATAGAGCAGGATCATGCGTACAGTGTTGTGGGCTCCTCAACATAGGCTAGGGTGGTTATGCTAAATTTGGGGGCATATTATTTGCTGTGTTTGGCGTAGGCATAGGTGCATCATGACAGCATCAGTATCACATCATTACCTTGTGGACATTGGACACTGATATTGTCTTGATATTGGTATTCTTGTTGAAAGAGGATCTGATACTAACATTGATATTATGTATATGAAATAATGGTTACTTAATAATATCGTGTTAGGATGGACTGGAAGGAGAGTCTCAAAGAGAATGAGAGCCGCGAACAGATGCAATGTCATCCACTCTTGATGTGTGTTTCTGTCTACCTTCATTATTTCTTCTCGCGTAACAGTTCCTTCCTGTTTTGTAATTGACGAGACTTGATATGCTAAAAATCCTAGTCGTCGAGTATCTGTAAATACAGCCGTGCAGCCCATCGTACGAGGCATGAAGGGTTGGGGTCGGCATCATCTACTCTGTCTTGTGCACTGGAGAAGCTGGGCCGTAGTCGGTCTTGCCTTCTTCATTGTCTCGTCTTGCGGTGTATGGTATAGGCTCAATCATCGGGCTGACATCTCCTTCCCTAGGTGATCGATTGCGTCTTCTGTCATTTTCGTCGTGACTGATGTGGCTATCAGAAGGTGGTAGCATCGACTGATGATCTTCTCTGTTGTTTCTATTTATATGTGATGATTGATCTTCTGTATTACTTTCGCGCTGTGAAAGATCGTAATGTTCACGGGAAGATGTGAAGTGCGACAAATGCCTCTCGGTTGTTGGAGCAACATTTGCAGGTGGATGATTATAATATTGTTCGGACGGGAAAGGTGGGTATTGATATTGTGGAGGCGATCTTTGTGGTGAATATTGAAATTCTGGAAAGATACCAGGTGCTGAATATCGAGGATACTCTGGAGGCTCGCGACCCCAATGATAAGAGTTGGCATAGTGTTCATGTGCTGGATATCGGTCATAATGGACATGATGATCATAGTTTGATGGCGAATGATTTGTTTGATAGGGGGTATGTGAATAGCTTCTGTGACCTTGAAGCTGGTGATGATATTGTGGCATCTGGTGTGAAGGTGAAGAGTGGTATGCTAAACCAGCCGCAAAACCTTGTGTTGGTGGCCTCGCAGAAGTAGTCGCGGAAGATGATGGATGCTCAAACTCGTATGAATTGTCATGATTGGACGCAGCTGATGATGCTGCAGCCGATGTTGCTGCAGCTGATGAATCTGCTGTAGACACTCGATCTGGTGGCCCATGCGAAAGGTCATGGGATGGCGCTGATGTAGATACAGAGGCTGTTGCTAAATCTGCCGAAGGTTTTTGGATCGAGGGCTTCATTGAGGACGAAGGTGACGGTTTCATCTCGTGTTGCGAAGAGTCATGAGTTGGCGCAGCAAGTGTTGCTGTCACCACTTCTGTAGCTTGACTTTCTGCAGATGCATTCGGATGACTCAAAGGAGGCACAGGGTATGTCTCGGAGATCCTATAAAAATTGGGTTCTCCCTCTGGAAATGGTATCGACTTTCCCTGGTTAGGTGAGAGACGACGCACCATTGTTGTCAGAACTGGTAACCCGCGCAGAAAGGCTTCATGGTAGTAACAGCCAAAATCTGCAAGAAAAAGCATTGTGAGAGTATAGAAGACGAACAGATCTGTGCACAGTACAAAGACACCAAATAACGCGTACCAGTCCCCTTTCGGTGCAATCTTATGAAGCCCCATCCATTGAGCTGTCGAGTGAACGAATCATATTTATTGAATTTGAAGTATTCGGGAAGTACGGATGAACTGTTCAATGGTCAAGCGAGCGGATGAACCAAGTTAGTAAGAAAGAAAAGACTGTCATCAATGTGGGTATCGCACGTGGTTATTGGTCATTCTCGTTACCTGAGGAGTTCTTTATTGAGAACCTTAAAACTGCGTCCGTGGGGCTAACGAAAAGTGAGATGCAGTACCATGAATGGAATTAATGAGTCTGGCAGAGATTTCATTCACAGCGATGATACTTTGATATACTTCCATCTGATACTGATAGTCATAGTCCTTACCATCCACGTAATTGCTTGCGAATTCCTAGGTTCTGAGACCATTCTGTGCAACTTGGCAGGGAAGTTTGCTTCACATTTCTTGTGACGGATCAGCTCGCCACCTTCTTCGAGATATCGGGAGAAGTCTCGATATGTGTGATCCACGTACTTCAAAGCTGGATAACTACTCATGTTCTACTCATACGCATACCTCATCACGCCTACAGCTAAACTCTGATGCTGCATATTCCATTATGGTGTCTTATGCATCACAACCAAACATGACAATGACAATGCTGTGATAGAAATGCCGATGATGAAGGTGAATCATGCAGCAAATAGTGCAATTATTTCGCAAGTTCTAGGGATGGCTAGAACTAGAAGATGGAGGATATTTCCACAAAAAATAATAATGTTTTGAGAGAGTGTAGGGAGTAGGGAGGAACAGGAAAGCCGCCGCGCTTGCCGTTGATGGTTGATGGCCATTTTGAATTTGAATGCTTTTGTTTGGGACAGCATGACGTACTAGACCCAACATAAAACCTCTATTATAGGTACAATCACTCAAATATAGCTATAAATCAGCCATAAATCTGCATAAATAGCATATTAGTGAGAACGTCCAAGAGACATTTATAATAGCAAAGAAACGAGTAAACTCTTACAAGACTCCCCAGGAATGGATTCAAACCTATTGCCCCGAGCCAGCCCGCCCCGAACCGCGAAGGTTAGTTCAGGGGTTAGTTATTGTCCCTTGGGGACTATTTTTGTAAATACTACATGCGGCCTACACCAAAAATGGCCCTCAACTATTTTTTGTAGACTAAGGAATAATCACAATTTCGAAGTTGAATTGATTCATTTGATTCAAATTGATCAACAGACTCGTGGCATGTTTACTTTGCCCATCTGAAACAATCTGGTGATACACAAGTGTATCTAGACCATTGATTCGTCCTCTGTCGTCAAGGTTATTTGTCTGATATTATGGTCATCATCAATCTTTATGATGATGGATTCGTCTCTGATTCTGCAGCCCTGCCCGTTTTCCAGCATGTGTTATTATGTCGGGCGTCCCTCTCCTCCTAGTGGTAAGATACTAGTGAAACTATGCCGTCTTGGGGGATACCATGATTTGGTGGATGCTGCCCTCGCGGGGTTTGAGATCCCGTTAAAGTTCATGACAAACGGGTACGTATTCTGACCTATTACTGATTGTTTAGCAAAGACTCCGTATTGGTAGTTAATGACGTATTTAAGCGGGAACCACGTTGAAGCGAACGGATTCTGGATTCTGATGAATCCTTGGAAAAGCTTGCATTAGATAGCAAGCTCATAAGATTGGAAATTAACCATGTATTGTTGATAGTGCTTAATAGCAGGTTAGTAAAGGTAGTTCTGGGCAGGCATTTACTATACTAACCCATAAACGTGAGCCTTTGGATAACGTGCATGGAGTAAGAAAAAGAATTGTCCATCTCTTCACAGTTCAGACCCCCATGGATGACAGCCGATCTCGTTGATTGATATTTGAAAAGGCAAGGAATCTACTCTCATCACATTACTCAATTACTTGCTGAACCTCTGTTCTGAAGGTTTGGCATCCATGGGTGCCAAGGTTGCCGTTGTGGAATGCATTGTGGTTGAAGATTGTTCTTATTACTGATCTCGGTTAATCTATGACGGGCTACCCTTTCTAGCTGCCTCGACCAATCCTCTGTTTACAACTACTGGCCGTACAACAATGGCGTCATGGGGTACACATGTGATGTACAAACTCTTGTTCAGTCTTCGCCTTTACGACGAACTATCATTGGGTATAAAAATAGGTACTAAATACACATTAAACTAAGAGGTGGACCAAATTCAATCGCCCGTGCTAATCCACCAATAGAAAGAGATCCCTATTGGGCCACAAAATAAATGCAATGACACCCATGCAGTAAGAATGCGTTGCAAGCCCCAATGGCCTGTCAATGGCTAGGAGCATTTCTCAGTAGGCTCAGTAATGGCCTAGTCATACACAGGGTGGGAGGAGTGGTGGTAGGTGCTTAGTAGGCACCTACCATCCCACCACAGTCTGCCTCTCGTGGGGGGCAGACCCACATTGGATGAATGGGTGTGCAGGCTCACGGTCGCAACTGCCATGTAGGATAAGGCTAGTTCTTCTCGTTACGGACATGTGAATCTGAAGCCACATAAAGGGCACCATCTAGCTGTAAGGGCGATGCCACTTATTTGTCAAATACAATTCCAACTGCTACTCGGCCATTTTAGCCTCTCTTCCTGCCATGCCATCAACAGAGTAGACCATAGGGGTGAAGTCTTTGTGTAACTCATGACAGGTTTTGATATACTTGTCCTTCTTCTCCTGCTAATACTGAGCCTCTAGAACCTTCGTTGGATCTTTGTGGTGATAAGAACGGGCATCGGTGTCTGTGATATGGATGCCGAAGATGCAAACACATTTCTCATCAATTGGAGTGGGAGTGCATTGCTGTGGCGGTTGATTCTCCAATATTATGATTCTGTGGCCTCTCTGAACTCTTTATCAACCGGTGTACATTGCCATAGCAGTCATATGTACATCCTGATCCTGGTTCATCCTCGCCCAGTTCATAGGGCATGTTGCAGCAGGGATGGTGGCAGCTCATCACCATCTGTGGTCTCTCTAGGGGGGCAGTAGCATTCCCTTATCAATCAGGTGGCATTCTAACAATACTCAGTCAATGTCTAGATCATGCTCGAGACATGACGATAACGATGATGTATATAATAAGGATGAAGGAAATCCAACGCAAAAAAACCAACACCAGAAAGGCTCCTATTTTTGTGACTTGAAATATTACTGCTCAGTCTCATTGTTCTTGATCAAAAATGTCATGCCACATTATGGTATGCACCATAAAAGTTCTTTCAGTCCAATTCCATGCTCCCCCCATAACCAACTACATCATGACCGAAGAGAAACCCCGGATAGTTCACCTCCTCCCGATTTCATCAATCGGACCGGGAATAACTCTAACAATGGATTCATCTGATTCGGGTTCCATGACCGTACCTGTCGTCATCTACTAGATCGGGAATACCCTTGGCTCAACAACGTGATCAAGGACAAGAATCATCCACTGCATCATATTCTTGCCAATATCTTGGTAGCAATATTCACAATGTTATGAACTGTGATGTCTTTCACATTTCTGAGTCCACGCTCCACGCATTATATTTCTAACCTGTTCCTTATTTATACTCATAAGATCACATGTCTTCATACAGCGTTTTTGTCACACAATCATTATCATTTGCTTTTGTCCATAGACCAAGTGCATTCCTGCATGGCATGCAGGACATATCAATATTAGAAACCAACCCACCGGAAGATACCTGATGGCGGGCCCTGTGTTTATACTAATAAGATACGGCATCATGATGCATCATGAACACTATCTCCTGGATAAAATTTGTCCATTGTCATGTGCTTTGATGGCATACCATATGCCCTCCCTCCACCCAATCGATGATGGTGTCAGAGATAAACAATACAGTGCCTCGGTCAAAACATAAATAGTCCACCCATATAAGGGTATCAACTTGCTGAAGATAACATGCACATGCCAGCTGTAATGGCAGTCCTTATTGGCATCTGCTGACAATGTAGTATAATCTAAACCTTCTTCTCTGGCAGCTACTTTCAATGCCAGCACCATCCGGTAGAAAGAGTACAAGATGAGCACAAGGTGGGAGGTTGGCATTAAATCTTTCTCTAAATAAATAATCACCCTCTCCCGATCCCTATTTGCAATCGTGACTTGGAATACTGGCTGGATCTTCCATGTATCCCCAAACTGATCAGGCTGTTAGTGTGAAAAGACTCCATTCATTTGTTTTGGTGCAATCGTGCCAGCTCCGGCTTTTGTCGTCAGATCTCTCTAAAGACTCCTCTATCTGCCTACCAAGGTATACTAGTGATCGATGGCTTTCCAATTCTAGTGTGATTCCGTTATTCCCTTCAGTGGTCCATTCTCGTAGAATCCAGCCCTGGTGACGTCTTGTGAAAGTCGATATTTTGATGCTTGCTATTGACTCACAACGTCCTGGAACTTGGTTGTTAAATGGCTCCAGGCATCATATTGAAATTCATTGGCAATATTGCTGGCCAGTCTGCTCGAATTCAAAAGCGGCAAGGTGGTCAAAGGAACCTTCCCCGAGGGTGTTGAGGCTGGTATGTGTGGTGTACCGCCGGTGGTGCAGTTATTGCTGTCCTTCCTGTCCATCACTTTGCGCGGGAGCGCGTGGTAGGTACGAGCCTACCACCAACCCAACCATGGC
>JALLAU010000762.1:0-12786 GCA_036939495.1 Thalassiosira hispida
AGAGCATGGTGGTCATAGAGATGAGAGAGGAGAACGCGTAGAAATGAACGACGGGCGGATCTACAGACAATGTGGAGTTTGCCATCACTCATTTTTTTGCTGTAGATGCCGTATTGTGAACGGATGGACAATTCCATTTCTTAATCTATTACCAATAACGCTATTCAGCTGCCAAAGGTACTTTACGGCACTGCTGAGCTGTCGTTGCAGTAGAATCAGAGGCCTACCCTGAGATACTGTGAGGTGCGAACGTATAGAGTGGATGCACGTTAGATAATAGAGAGTTGCAGTGAGAACGATCTCAGCACAATGACACGAAAACCATAATCTAACCTTTGCCCATGTAGGTGTGCACGTGGTCTTAGGTCTTAGGAACAAAGCATGTACATCCAGACTTGGAGATGTGTTATTTGCCTATCTAGCCATAGATCTGGTGATACAGGAGGGGGCGTTGTGAGTCCGGGCATTGGATGGAGAAGTAGTGGAGATCATGGTGGGTGTGAAGAATTATTGATTTGAGCAGGGGTGAAAAGCAAATAATGATAATGGCATTGACATTGCTGGTTCATGCTCCTCGGTCATATCGTATTGGATCCTTTTTTCCCTGATGAGTGGTTGGAGTCGTTGGAGTTGATCGAATAATGCGGGTGGAAATTTGAATTCAATGAATTTGAATCCAAGTGAGAAACGAGAAGGAAGTTTGCTTTCGGAAGATAGGGGTAAAACATTTGGCGGAGAAGAGGGAGTGAGGACGTGACATCATCAGCAGAGTGCATCAACAGACAGACCGTTACAACCTAGATAATGAACAGAAGGGTACGGTACGGTAGGCGGTAGGTACATCAGGGATCAATAACGTAGGTGTGCAAGGGTTGTAAAATTCGGGTTTCAGACAGAACGAAAAGGCTTTTCAGACTGAGTCCCGTCTAAAATGTCTCATCGGTTCTCTCAACCCCATTGTCTATTATAGACACAGTTTGATTGGATCTTCACTTCAAATGTTTTTATATTTTCAGGTGAAAGGACTCTTCTTGCTGATACAGACACGCAAGATCTCAACATTTACAGTTCTTTCTTGATTTGATATCCTTATTTCAAGGTTTGTATGCCAATGTCTCTCGAAAAGGCTTTTAGCATATGTCTCAGCCCGTGAGACTTCTATAAGAATGTGAAATGAGACAACTACTTGTGAGTTCGCTTTACTTTCCTCGCTGATAAGGTAGGAGTAAGAAGGAACATTCCAACCTGTTCCATCATGTTTTTTTATTTTATAACGACACCCAAACCGAAGACACCTAGGGATGACGTTTCTTGTCCAATCGCTGTTTTGTTGACATCATCATGTCTCATTCATCAATTCATTCCCGTTAGAGACACATTGACGTCGAAAGTTCAGAAAGACTGTGTTGAATGAGACATTTTGAGTCATTTCTGTCATGGCATCCTTCTAACCCCGGTCTCACCCATGTATCGTAGTAATAGTGATGCGCTGCACTTGTAAAAAGCGCCTGCGCCTGCGACATTATATCTAGCCCGTTGTTTGATTTAACACAAGAACAGTTGTCCAAAGACAAGCACCTATCACAGACAACATTGATCCATACAGATCCCAACTGATCCTCTCATTTCTCACAAAACTGTCCCCCCACCATCGCACGACGGTCAACTTTTTGTCTTAGCGTCCACATCAAATAGAATGAAGATTATTATGAATAACAACATGAATGCCAACAGTAAGCAAGACCCATCCAACCTCAATAGTAACCTAAACCATGGCGGCAATGGCGGCGGTAGCTTAGGCTTAGGTGGCGCCGATGCCGCTGCCGCTGGGAAGGAGCCGGCTTCGAATGGCTATCACTTTCAAGGCGGTTCCTCGAGCATCAACAATGCCAACAACAGCAACAACAACATGGCATCCTCCTCCAACAACAATGCCAACGAATTCCTTCAAATGCAAAACGCCGGATCCGACACGGACACCTGCGCCTCAAGCCAATACAACATGCGACGCGTTTCCAAAGACTCGCTCGTCTCTCGAGATTCTCTCTCCGATATGCTCTCCGCGGATCAAGTCGCTTCGAACAATGTGGCCTTGATGAACATGCTTGCCAATCAACATCAGCAGCAGATGGGAGGTGGCGGCAACGGCAATAATCAGAATATGAACTTTGCCAACTTTTCCAACGGTGCGAATAATAACAACAACGGCCAGCAGCAGCCGCACCAAGCGCTCAATCAATCCATGAGCCAGCTCCTGATGAACGGATCCATGAATATGAATTCCATGAGCCAGCTTAATTCTGCCGCGTCCATGATGAACAACATGGGACATCAGTGGAATAACAACAACAGCAACAATTCCAATAATTCCAACTCTTTGGCCGTGGCAGCGAGTGATCCCACCGCCTACGGTATGGACACTAATGGCAACAATGGCGGCAATGGTAACGGTGGTGTAGCCCCGCTATTGATCCCCCCCAAGAAAACGAAGAACAAGCACAAGCAAACCTTTGCTCAAAAGTTAATGCACCTTTTGTCTGTCAAGGATTGTCATTCTGCCATTAGGTGGATGCCCAATGGTTGTGCGTTCTGTATCGTGGACAGCAAGGCTTTGGTGGATAGGGTATTGCCCAAGTATTTTAAGGAGGCCAAGTACACGAGCTTTGTGAGTTTATTCTACAGATGTATTTGTTTGAATTGTCTGGGATATGATATCACTATCCCCATTGATTGTTTGTCCACTATCCCTTTGAATTCTATTGTGCTCACAATTTGTATTCTCGTTCTTTGTTTTATATTCTATTAGACCCGCAAGCTGAACCGATGGGGATTCAAACACTTCACCCTCCCCACATCCGAACCATCCACCGATAAGGAAATGTCCATTTACACTCACGAAAAATTCCTTCGTGATAACCCCGCCCTAAGTCAGCAGATGGACGGGGGGCATCGACGACGAAACTCCTCCAGGGATGATGACCAACAAGGATTGGGAGCGAGCATGACAAGTCAAGCGTCTGGTATGGGAGGACTCCAAGGCGATGTTGCTCAGCAGCTTCAGCAGCAGAGTATGATGATGCAACAGATGCAGCACCAGCAGCAACAACAGCAGCAGCAGAATATGATGATGCAGCAAATGCAACAGATGGGACAGCTGCAACAACAGGCCCAGATGGGAGGGCAGAATCAAGGCAATCAAGGAAATCCCATGATTGACGTGACGGCACTTCAAGGTCAAGGGGGGGGATTAGGGTTAGACTTTAATGCCATGATGGGATCAGCGTTCAACAACAACAATGGATCTATGAACTCCCTCATGGATCATTCCGGTGGTGCCCCAAGTGCTGCCATGGGGATGCGTCGTACCTCCCTGGGGTTCATGCCGTACCTACCCACATCGAACCGTCGTGACTCCGGCTTTAGCCTCGGGGGACTGTCCACCGTGTCAAATGACCTCGGAGGTTCCTACCCGGGCGGAGCAGCTGCCGCCGGCATGGGCGGCATTGCCGGGAGCACCCAATCCCTCCAGAAATTCCATAAAATGTCCCCCATCCCGGGAGTTGTTGGGAATAATGAGTCTGCCAATGCAACCTTTGATGATTACAAGCAGGGTATGGTGAATGCTCAACAGCAAGTAGGCTCCCAGCAAGGTGAAGGCAAGAGTGCGGAAGGAGGCGATAACCAAGAAGACATTCGTCACAGTCAGGCGAAACTTGCAGTGCTTGAAGATATGATCGCCAAGGAACGGATGAAGCAATTACAACAGCAATCGTTGCTTTCGAGTTTAGACCCCGATCAGGTCCATATGTAATGCAAGTCTACTGAAAGACTTAGATAAGTCTGTGGAGACCCTAAGCAGGGGGCTGCCTACTCCGAGGTTGGTCCCACACCAAGGAAAGAAGAATCAAGAGAATCTGCCTTTTGTGTTTTATCAAATTATCAATCAAATCGTGACTTGCATAAAAGTGATCTTAGGTTTGAGGGGAGATTTTGTGTAGGAGTTCCCCCCTATTCTTTTATAGCAATTATGACTAGAGCTGTTTGCTGCCTGTGTACAGAGAAACCTATCTTCAGTTGCAGCAACACTGTCTAGTATCTATGTGTTCTCGTGGAATACTACTAACATTTTATTGGGAGAGTATTTCAACTATTATAATAATGAAGAAAGTTGAACCGAAGATGATCTGTTTAATTCAACAACTGTAGCTCGACACTGATACCATACCCTCTTGTTGCGATCAAGCCGCGGCGTACCATATTATTATGATTTCACCAAGCACAGTTTAGATTTGTGTTACTGATTGGATTTGAGTGGGAAATGAATTCCGCTTGAATTTGCTCCATCTTATGGATGTAAGCTTGGCACCTGTAATTCGTGTCGTGTTTGTGATCTCAAGGTCCCCAGAGGCTAAAATGCATACATAAGCCTCTGAAGGTCCGTCCCCAGATTCATCTGGAATCAATTTGGCTCACAGGAAAATACAAGGTCAAAGAGAATAGTAACTTTGGACTTTGGGTAGGAAGTGGAGTGCAATCAGTTATTACCACAGTATGTAGTATATGATACATGAAATCTGCAATACAGTGCGTGCCAAAGGCTTCGCAAGAGTGGTGTGCAGTAGAAGAGTTTCATGTTATCTTTGAGTAGGTATGTTAATGGTTGATTATCTTTTTTAGTTGAGCTTTTGATTTTTATGAGGTATCAACTCTACATAATACCTATGACGAGTATCTTGCAGGTCTTGCATTAGTAGTTGGTGTCTTATCAAGTGAACCTTCTGCTATCGTGTAGGATCGATTCCCTCGGGACATTGAGAAGCAAGATGTTCAAACAAGTGCAAACTAATACAGACCAAACCTTCTTGTTCTTGGAGGAAATATCAGTCCCTCCGTGTGATCACTTTGGAGGCCAAACAAACAGCGCTCGAGATAGTAGGTATATTTTATGTGGCTTGAATAAGTTGACTCAGGCAGTTGAGGAAGGAATCCTCGCAGAATCTGATTTCTTGATCTTGGTTTCTCATAGCAGTTGTTAGCAGCTGATATGATGGCCATAATGAGTAGAGTTTTAGATATCGTTTTACTACAAAAAACGATTTTAGTGCACTCAAGGAATACTTTGACATATTGGAATCCAAGCTTATGTTAGTTCTGGTCTTGGAAGAGGTACAAGTAGTGATAATAGTCACTCACTAGACAAAAAGATTTGCTCGACAGCTAATTATCTACAATATCTTTTAACCCTTTCCTTACGCAATTCTTTCAGTCTCTACTTTTCACTTTGTATCGCTACTTGAAAACTATTCTAAGCAACTGCAAAATTCGCCTCCGAGGAGGAAACTTCTGCAAACCGAAGCCGACATTCGCCCATGCCATTATCGTCCGGCGCAATGTCACAGTATGCTTCAAACTTGTCACAGGCCGTGCCTACGCATCTGGCTGTAGCGCAATGACCCAGGGTACCAGGCTGACCTTCACATTGATCAAATTCGTTAATACCCGATGAAGCATAACATCCACAAAGCCCTACACCAGTGAATGGAGGTGATGGTACAGAACCTCGAATCATAGTACTGCACTGATCATCTGAATCACATTGTGCGGGAATTTTATCGGTGGTAGGAGCGGGAGTAGGGAAAAGAGGAAGAGGTACAGGTTTCCTGGAGGGCGCAAGAGTACACTCTCCCATTGCACCATCTCCACTGCTGTAGGATTCTGAGGTGTAACAACGGGCCTCTAAGTGTTTGCAGGCGTCTTCACTGCAACCAGCACTGATACAAAGTTGATCACCCTCGCATTCATCGAAAGGTTGAAGATCTGATGAAGCATAACACTCGCAAGTCCCCACACCAGTGACTGGGTAGTTGCGCGTGCCGGGCACTGTTCCTCTTATCTTTGCGTCGCATTCATTATGAGAATCACATTGAGCAGGAATTTTCTCAGTGGTACTAGGGGCGGGAGTATCAACTGGTGTTGAAGTTGGGGATGGAATATAACCAATACTGCAGCTACCAAATATATCAGAGCTAGTGATCATATCGGCATTACCTTGGTAAGCATGAGTGATCGTAGTGCTACACCATGCTCGCATGCCATTGCATTCGTCGTCGGCACATTGATCATCAGAAGCAGAAGGGCTTGAATCAATAAAAGGATGGAAGGCGGAATTCACATAACACCTGCAAGATGAATCAATTTCGAGGCTGCAATCATCGTCGGTATCGCATTCCGAGTACTCTGATCCAGTGCACTCATCGGGTTCGATGTAATCATCGGGAGGTGCGACGTTTGTGCGGCTTTCGGTCCAAACTCCATCGGTTGTCTCATCTGTGGCTGGATTGTAGCACTTGTTGAAGGTGCTACGCGGACCACTCAAGCCGTGGGGGTTAGTGTACATTTGGCAGTTATCTGGTGGGCAATGGATTTGATCTTCATAACCTGGTGCGACCCTCTGGGTAGCATTAGCAACACTGGCGAGGATGGCGTAGTAGAAAAGTTTCATGTTATCTTTGATTAGGTATGTTAATGGTTGATTATCTTTTTGAGTTGACTTTTGATTTTTATGAGATATCAACTCATACAATATGACGAGTATCTTGCAGCTCTTGCATTGGCTCAGATGGCTCGTACCCAAGTGAAACCACGAGTCACGACGAAGCAATCTTGCTGTGGTCACACATTTGGTAGAGTTGCCCTAATATCTCAGTCGACTAGAGCACTTAATCACCGTGGTTCAAATCACCGTTAGGGATTCCACGTAGAATCTTCTTTTGTGTTTTCAAAGTTCAACCTGTTTTTCAGTAGCCCTATCTAGGATCAGCCAGGATACTGCACAAAATGCAAGCGGCGCTGCATTCTCAATAACCATGTTTCTCATGTCATTACACTATCTTCATCTACTCTTCACTCTTCCAAAGCTTGCAGACCCAATTCGCAAGACAATGGTGGCGAAGGTTGTATTTGTGGGCGAGTTGGTTCGTCCCCGTGCAAAAGTTGATGCTGCAAGCTGTTTGCATCCCTGTGCAAGTGTGTTGCATCACACTTCGCTTGTATTTTTGCACTAATAATACAACAGGAGCTCGGCAGGTATCACACGTCGATTCCTCATATTTTCCTGGCACCTCAACTACTCTCAAACTCCTTCTTCGCCTCGTCCCTTAGGATACGACGCAAAATCTTACCGGACGCCGACTTGGGAATATGTTCCACAAATATTACACCTCCATTGATACGTTTGTGCGGGGACACTCTCTCCTTCACCCAGTCCTTCAAATATTCTTCCGTCGCCTCTTTAGGATCAGACGTAGGATTGAGTACGATATAAGCTCTGGGTAGCTCGCCAGAAACTTCGTCAGGGACTTGAACAACGGCCACATCTTGTACATGTTCATTGTGAAGGAGGAGTTCTTCCAATTCAGCAGGAGCTACCTGGAATCCACGAACCTTGAGGTGGTAACGGGGCGAGAAGTGAGAAGCAAGGCGAGAGAGAGAGATGCGGGATGAATGAGAGATGAGAGATGTTGTAATGCAAATGGCGAGTTTTGCGGGGGGTCATCGACAACTGACAACCAGCCCAACGAACCTTGATAAGTTCTTTTAGCCTGTCATCGATATAGAAATAACCGTCTTCGTCGTAGGATGCAAGGTCACCAGTTCGTAGCCATCCATCATCACTGAGACATTCTTTCGTTTTCTCGATATCATTGAAGTATCCCATCATCACCTGAGGCCCTTTGATGCATAGTTCGCCAGATTCGCCGGGGCCTAGACTTTTGCCCGTCTCCGGTTCTATAACCTTTCCGTAAGTGGAGGATACCACGGGTCCAATGGAGCCAATTTTTGGTTTAGAGTCATGGACGATTGTTCCCACAGGAGACAGCTCCGACATACCTGCCAAAAGAAGGATACCGCAAGATACCATAATGAGTTTATCATTAGAGGTTTCAACCGTCTTTTACTCGCATATCACACTCACCCCATGCCTGCTTGACGTTCACATTCAACCTTTTCCTCGCGGCTTCCTCGGTAGCCTTGCCCAAAGGTGCTGCTGCAGAGATGATACATCCAAGACTGGACATATCAAAGTTGTCAACCAGAGGGTGTTTGGCTAATCCCACAATGATCTACATGTAATTTCAAATGATAATCTTCAGTAATGGATACCATATGCAATCGAATGTCTATACATAGCACGTCATAACTTACCGGTGGCACAAGATGAGCACGCGCAGGCCTGTGCTCTTGCACTAGTTCGCAAAACCTTTCCAGATCAAATCTATCTGACATGGTGATGAGTTCTTGTCCACGCCATCCACAATAGAGAAGAGATGCTAGCATTCCGTAAATGTGAAAGAATGGCAGGGGACTGATGAGCTTATGATCCTGGGGGAACACACTTTTTTCCACTGCATCGAACTGCAGCAGATTTACAACTAAGTTTGCATGGCTCAACATGCATCCCTTTGGAAGGCAAGTAGTCCCCGAAGAATAGGGCAACAGCCAAGGATGTTTGTCCAAATTTTTCACATCATAATACACATCTTGCACATTCTCATACACTGTTCGAAATGTTCTGCCCCTTCAGGGAGATCAGTATCTGATTGCACATTGGTATCACGACGACGTGTTCCACACAAGGCGCAGCATGTGCCGCTTCCAATGAAACATGAAGTGATTTGGCATGTGTAAATAAAATCTTGGAATTTCTCGGGACAAATATTTTGGATAGCTCAGATGCAGTCGACAGAGGATTGATGGGCGTGAGCTTTGCACCACATAGACCGACGGCTAGACAGATAGGGAGATAGTCTATGTTGTTGGGAGAGTAGAGAGCGACTGTTTATTCAGGTTTGAGGTTATACTCCAACTTCAATGCGGAGGCAATGCGATTCATGTGATTATTGTAATCAGAAAACGTCCTCGTCTCCCCAGTAGATCCATCTCGTATTGCAACCTTGTTCACGAGGGCAGGATCCTGCCACGAAGACGATACAAATTCAGGCACTGGTGTGAAGTTTGATGAATCCATAATGGGAGGGAAGGGACTAGAGACAACATTGGCGTTGCAAACGTCAGCGAGATTTCCATCGTTGAGAGTAGGAGGCGAAGCGGTGAAGTTTCTTGCGTCGGCACCATAAGTAGCCCGAGCTGCGACGCCGCTAAAGGTGGAGGGAAGTCGCGTCTTGATGGAGGTGGCGAGGCATCGGCGGAGGGTCAACATGGTTGCAAAGTGCTTATTGGTTAGAATGAGATTACAAATAATGAAAATGAGGAATAAAAAATGATGAGTCGATGCGAATGCGATGTCGCATGGATGGTGTGGCGGTACCTATCCAAATCCAACGTCCCAACGTCCAACCCCTAACTCACCTCTCTTGCTTTTACAATACTTCTTAGTTGTTGGTTGTTGGATTGAGTTGGGGAGCGAGAGGGAGCGAGGCAATTTTTACTCATTCCCACGTAGGAAAGATCTTTGTTGGCTTGACGTTTGATCAAGAGATTTTTCCAACAACAATAATTTTGACTACGCTATGAGTATTGTATTTAGGAATAAAACAACAACAACCAAAACAATCTTCCACTTGCATTATCTACTATTACGATCCCCCCTTCGCTCCGTCTCCGCGGCGCCCAACCAAATACTACCTACGCGAGGCTCGCTCAACCTGTGTCTCCTTCTCTTTCCGTCCTCGCCGGCATTATCCCTCCAGCGTAGCGCCTATCTATCAATACTCTCCGCTCGTGACCAGACAGAAAAGCCAGAGATCGTAGCATTGCTTGGCATTGATGTGATTTTCAGCGCATATGTTTCTACGATAACGACAGTTAGCGGAATCATTATCCTTTTATCGATTCTGGGGCAGAGATATGCTAGATTCTTTGGATGAGTTATCAAGTGACGAAGTAGCTTTACCGTCAAGGCTTCCTACAATACAATATCAGGTCTCAACTCGGAATGTCTCAAAGCTATCCAAATCACCCGAATGCAAATTTGGCACATTCACTCTCCAAAGAACCATACCCTCTTCCTCGACACAGAAACAGCCACCGCTTCGAATTGCATATCGCATAATACGACCATCTCTCCTACATCCTGAAACCAAATGGGAAGGGCAGCATCCACCGCCGGCGCCATTGGTTGTCATTCATGGAGGGCCTTCACTTCCTTCTGAATATCTTTCTCCCCTCGCAGAGACTCATCATCTTCAAAACCGTGCCATCATTCTCTATGACCAATTAGGATGCGGATGGAGTTCTATCCCACAAAAAGATGATTGGTATGGAGTTTTGCAAATGTCGCAAGATTTGAAAGAGCTTGTATTACATTTGAAAGACTTTTGGAAGATACAGAAGTTCCATTTGCTGGGTCATTCATTGGGTGGAGCCATTGGGTATGAATTTCTCAAGGGACAACTTACAGAGAGCCGGGAGGGAAGTATGGAAAGAGACATGCCCCAATGTCTATCCTTCATTCTTTCCAATGCATCAACCAATTTCCAATTGAGTTCATCAGAGCAAATGCGATTGTTTCAAGAATTTCAATTGCAACACTCGCAAACACGAATACCACCAAAGCAACAGCAAACCAAGAAGTTGAGTATTAGAGATCAATTCTTCCAATCACATATTTGTCGCACTCCCACCAAACCAGCGGCATTGGTATCAGCTTTGAATCGTCGCGGAAAAGACTGGTCTGCAAATGAATACAAGGCCGTGCCTCTTGTTCGAAGAGGCACAGAGACAGCCTCAGAAATAGCGACAGGAAGTAGCACCATTCAATTCCCACCAGTGCTCATCATTAGGGGACAGTACGACTTTGTTATCGAGAAATGTACTCGCGGCTGGAAAGATCTCTTATCTTCACCTCTGAAAGGTGGCCAGAGTAGTGAACTGAAGGAAGTTATCTTGGATGATTGTGCCCACTATCCTCATTTTGAACAGCCAGAGAAGTATTCATACGAAGTTGAATCATTTTTGTCCATATCAGAATCGCGGCGGAACAAATGGAACGAGCAATGGAATGCAAACGAAGCCAAGAAGAAAAATGCATTTGCATAGCAATAGGAACAGTTATGACAGCACTGTAAGTGGCGGATAGAGTTCTTCAACGATGGCGAATGCTCCTTGTGATTCAGCGAACAACTTGAAGAAAGATCTGGATACTAGGTAGTACTCTGAAAGTTTTACATTGGATCCCAGCTGATCCATTCCTAAAGACCACAATTCGTTGCAAGCTGCAAACATCACCACATCAAGGGCACGGAGTCATTTGCCCGAGAACAAAAACAACACCATTAAGTAAGTATCAATCCAATATTGCTTAGCGGGGGGGGGGGTCAGCGAGGAGGCCTGGCGGAAGGCGTGTTCACAGCTGGCAGCGGAAGATGTTCACCAAACTTGTGAAGGATTAGCATGCAACATTCGGCCCCAATGACGGTAGGCAGTGCATTGAGTGTGGAGAGCAGGTAGTTGGAAGCGGCCATGATTTGCTTCCAACAAATCATAGAGCCAGAGGAGCAGTTGCTGAAGCACTGCATTAAATTTTGATGATGGGTATCAGTTGGCAACAGGTGCTAGTTACAATTGAAAGTGATCTGAGTGTATTGTGTATGTGACAAGAGGAGGATTGAATCTGTGATTGGTAATGATGAGATTTTTTTCATATTGTAAGATGTATGTTACCTCTCTCCTTGACCTAATTTTCGCAACAAACCACATCTGTACTTTCACTTGTGTGTGATCCTTCACATCAAAGTCTGTTAGAAAGTATGGTATCCTTAGAGATCGTCGAAGTTCAAGCTGAATTTCTGTGAAATTTTCACATCTGAATTTTTCAGCTATGGTACTTGAACTTGGGAGAACTGGTTTCGTTGTTCATTCATTTTTTTCTAATCCACGCAAGAAGCACAATGAGATTCAATGTGGCACCTAACGATGTTGGTGGTGGCTCGTCTAATCGCAGCCGACATCATCACTCATCATCATCATTATCAAGGAGGAGACAGCAAAGCGCCAATTTGCCAAAAAATGAAGACGATGTTATGAATATAATTGATGCTCTCTTAATAAAATGGGGAGTCGACCCAAGCAAAAATGGGACCCATGCTCAATTCGCAAAGGACATGAAGCAAGCAGCAATCGATTGCTTTAATGTCAATGCTGTTGAAAACTGGGAACCATTTGACACTTCTTCAGATGTTCTTCCTAGAGATATGAGCGAGGCACTTCATCTCTTGCTGAAGCATAATCTAAAGCATTGTACCAAGAATGGCTCACAGACAACCAAACGGGAAATTTCAGATTTAATCAATGAAGAATACAATGTATTCCTGCCCTTTCCACCGTACTACTTTGTCCGAGGCGAGCGTAGACTAGGTCGTGCGTATTCCGAGATAAATGCGAGTGACGACGAGTTGGATCCATTGATTCGATTTTCATATAATAATGTGGATGTCAAAGACTATATGGCGGCACAGTTTGGGCAAGTCCCAGATGAGGAGTATCCCAGCCATTTCATCCGTGCGCTTGCGCTCTACGAAGCTGTCATTGGCACTACCCATCACTGCCTTGGGTGCAAAAATGAAGGCACACTGAAGTGGAATTCGTCTCTGCGATCTGATTTTTGCAATCTTATCTGTAGTGCGTGTGGCAGTGTCTACACGCTGTGCTGTGTTGCTGACAGCCAGAAGGTTCAAAAGTTGTTTGAGAAGAGGACTCATTTCAGAGGCTCATTGCACTACCAAGCTAAAGGTAAGCTAAGGATAGTTAGAATTAGATGTGTTGTAT
>JALLAU010000763.1:0-12775 GCA_036939495.1 Thalassiosira hispida
TTCAGCTTTGCAGCTTTTTTTATTAGGAGTTACGGGTTGATGGCTTACACCTCGTGTACCTTTGTGAGAGTTGCTGGTGGAATGTATCTGGACCTTTCAAGTCAAGTATTTAAAAAGTCTAACCACTAGGATTGCTCTTGCTCAGATTCAGACTACTCTTGAACGCCATGGTCGAGATCACAGTGAAGAAGGAAAACAGGCCCAACAACGCTACGAACAGAGTGAAAGCGGAAAGCATACTCGGCAATGCGTCAAGGAACGACGACAAGCTTAGACGATGGAGGAGCTAAGAAAGCTACCGTTCCACTTCTTGAGATGAATCAATTCTTGACACGCAAGAAGAGGAATTGGACTGGCACAAAGCAAGATGCTGCAATCCAATATTTCGGGGAGAGAGCGCACGCATCAACACAGTAGAAAAACATGCAAATCAGAAGACCTAGCGAATCTCAATGGCGAGAGAGTAAGTATAGCTTTACTTTTCTGTGTATTTGATTTCAATCATGCTTTTCATCTCACTGAACCAACGGCTGGAGCTGGCGCCAACAATGCATTGCTTGTTTGCCATGTTGCCACTGCCGCTGCCAAGACCACTACTGTTGCTGCTACATTGTTCTCCCCATCAGCCCACAACGGTGGCCGCGGCAATTTCAAGTGGAACAAAGAAGCTACTGGCAAGAAGAAAGGATCATTGCAGTCAAATGCCAAGAAGGTTGAGGCAGCCAAGAAAGTTACGAGTGTAACCGCAGCATCATTCTTCAGTGGAAAAACCCGCGATACGACGACAACTGGTATCAAGCGCGAGAGGGACAAACAGCAACAGACCTTGGAGAACAAGGAAGCCAATTCCATTTATCGTTTTTTCATTACCAAGTCATCCAAATAAAGACCTGGAAGATTTCAGACCAGTAATGAAGTCGCTCGAGTGTCAACTGATAGTAAGAGATATGCATCGACTCGCAGTTCTGTCGACAAAATGGACATCGACGACTCTTCAAGTTCTGATGACGAGCCAACTCGAGGTCGTCAAAGTTCAATCGACTACATTGACTACTCTGATGGTTCGGATGACGAGTGGATGAACAAGAAACAACCAGCGACTAAGAAGCAAAAGTGGACGGAGTAAATTTTGGAGAAAGCATTGAGTCGTACGCGAGACAAAATAAAATCCTGCGATGTTCTAGAAATGGGCAATCCCTTTCAAAGTAGCGATGTGGTAACTGTAAACTTCCTTTTTGGCGTGCCATACTGTGATCACTATCTCTGTACGATAGGAGTCTACTCCGACTAGGTCTATGTGCAACGTGACTGGGGGCACCCTCTCCATCCTGTCGGAGAGGCATCCTAACCAGTCACACGTACTACCCTCCTCAGAGTGGCAGTCCCTAGGGCTACTGCCTAGGTAGTGAGTCACTTGATCGGCTGTGCCTTCTCAGGCCGGCCCCTAGTGATCCTCAGCTCATATCATCATTGGTGGGTAAGACTCTCGTCCTCCGGAGGCCAAGTTACACACACACTTAACGGTACTCCTAGTCCTGTTCCTCTTTATTTGAGCAATCAACCGTTGAGCGATCTCACTATCGCTCAACAAATGAACCCACAAGAGAGAAAGTAGGTTCTACTAAGTAAACAACTTATCCAGCTTAGAACTATCTTCTACAATGAGTGACAGAAACACCATTCTAATGGATATGTCCCTAACATAAACGTCCAACAACAACTTCAACTCTGGTTATCTTGGAATTATTCCTCATCCTTGGAAGGGCCAGAGGATGATGCTGTGTTTTCGCTTGTCATTGGTTTTGGTTGAAACACGGCAAATGTAGGAGGCTTCATAATCATGGGCGATTCTGGCGGGACACTCTTGCTCCCGAAGGCGGATGAAGTCGACGGCATTACATTCCCCATGGATGCAAGAGGATCCGCATACCTACTTGACATGGGTGTTCCTTTCTTCTTGTTTGACGACATGCCACGACCACGACTCGGAGGTGGTGCCATCAATGCTGCCAGTGGATCGTTTGATGCAGCAGAATCATCTGCTGGTGCTGGAGTGGCAGGAGCTGCATCCGTCTTCTTGGGAATGATTGGCGGAGGCGCCAATGGCTTGGCAACCTCAGCGGGATCGTCCCCGGGGAAGATCCAACGTTTGAGCTCATCATCGTAATATGCCTGCATCTCCTCTCCTACATCAGCAACCGTGGCGTTGGAATCGGGATCACGGCCCAAGAGTTTAGCTACACGTGAACCAAACATTTTACGCAAACCGCTAGCTGGTGCAGATGCTGGCGCCTTCTTCTTATCATCCTTTTTGGCAGCTTGGACCGGAGTTGAAACGATGGTCTGCTTAGCCTTCTCCTCGTTTGGTTCTGTGATGGGCTCGTCCTTTTTATTATCGCCAAACAGCATAGGTGGGGCGGACGATGGCGGACCTTGCTGTTGATCGTCATTGTCGTCACCTCCTCCCAACGTTAGCCCTCCAGTGCCGGTGGTCATGTCGCCATTGAAACTGAATGGATTACTCAAAAGGTTTTCAACTGGTGGTGACTTGGGCATGGTTTCTGCAACCGAGGTGGTGGCAAGCTGTTCAAAGCTTGGCGTTGCCGGAATGAAACGAGCACCTGGATTAGGAGCAGAAGATTCTGCGGCGGCCATACCATTATCTGCCATCGTTGTGGCTTCCGGCATCTTCGTTAGTTCAACAACAGGCTGCTGCAGCAAGTTCAATTCGGGTTCGCGTGGTGTCGTTTCCTCGACTTCATCCTCGATCAACTGAGGAATGATGGCATCGCACTGCTTTTCCTTCGGCAAACCATCACTACTAACGCTGGGAGGCTGTGGCACGTCCGCCTTCTTCTCAGATTTTTTCCCTCCCAAAAGGTACTTCGCGCTCTCAAACATACTTCCCACCAAGGCCGATGCCGATGTTCCTCCTTTTGTCACGTCATTGATTTCCCACGAAGACCGCTCCTTGACCCCGGTCGACTTGCAGATACGATCGTCAAGTTTTCTCAACGAATCTATGAATTTCGGATCCTGCATAATTGCGGCGCCTCCCGAGAAATTGCCAGACATGGGTGCCGCCGCGCTACTCTTATTTCCATCCTCGGACCCTCCAAGTCCAATACACGATCGAACGCTCAGCAAATATTCCCGTGCCAAATCTTCACGACCAAAGTCGGCAAGTAACTCGGCATATCGTAACTTGAAAGGCTGCAAAGTCGGAATAATCGTCTTGCGATTGCCCCGACGCCGTGCCCACTCGAATGCCTCGGTACGTTCAAAGCTAACAATCGATTCAGGCGTCATTAACATTCGATGCATGTGTAGCGTGTGATCACATCCCAGTAGAACGAGACGTGTGGAATACATGGAGGGTGGGCCAAAGGGAAGAGAGGATACGAGGTAACATACGTGTGCCGCGTGGATTTGATTCAGTTGGAGGAGTTTGTCACCAAGTGAAAGTACGATTCGTTCCCATCCAGACGTTTGATTGCTGTTTGTTTTATGATGGCAAGAGATTGTATATAAAATTGATTAGGATGCATAAACACTCAAGGACATCAGGTCTGTGCCCGTGCCATCACTACTCAAACTCACCTCATAATGGACGCCAACTGCTCCCTCCACATCCCACCCAAATCACCATAAACGTCCTCCTCACACCAAAAGCTGCGTCCATTCTTCGGATCGACCAACTCGTCATCCTGCGGCATACTTAAATTATTCGAGAACAGTAGTGTGGCTGTGTGCAATGGACTACCTACATCCAATGCCTCATCGGCAAATCGTCGTGCGGCAATTTGATAGGTGGTACGATCGCACATGGATGCGATTACCAGGGCTAGGGCATAGTTTCTGTGGGTGAGGGCTTCTGATACGGCGTCTTCGCGTTGGCCTCGTAGTAGCAAGTCTTGGACCTCGTTTAGGTCCGATGTATTTGACGGTACAATGGCATCGTCACCTTTATTCCTTTGACCGCCATTGTTGGTCTTATCTTCAACTTTTTGTTCCTTGGATGATTTGGCAAGGAGCAAATTGACAATCGCCTTCTTAGCCCTCTTGTCATTACGCAACCGTCCCCTATTATTGGCGGCAATATTGATGACATTCCACAGTAAATTATCATCATCAGGAGTGGCACTCTTTTCAGATAGGTACGACAACACTTGATCTTCGTTCGTTTGAATGAGCGGTGCAGAGCTAGTTTCGGATGGGGACGAATGCGAAGGAATGGAATGCTCGTGATTCCTTGGAATCAAGCTGCATAACCGATGAATGACCACGGGACCACGTCGCAACGTCTTTGTCGGTGATGAAGTTGGGACCGCTCCAGAGAGAGATCTGGCAACCTGAGGAATCATGACGCACAGACGGCCGCCAAAGCCAAATGTGGCAATGGCATGAGCCGGACGTGGACCACGTTCTTGCTGTGCTCCCGATGCGGTTTGAGACGGAGCTTCAGCTCCTGCAGATGATGAATTATCCTCGGATTCACGAGCTGGTTCTTCCTCCGTTTCAGAAACGGGCCAGTCCCAGGTAGTTTCCCCGCTCGTCTCGTTGTAGTAATACACTCTTCCAGAGCCTGAAGGATCATCAATCTCGATCCAGCCCTTTGGCAGCTCTGACGCTGCTGCGGCGGCGGGAGTAGGAGCAGATGGAGGCTCGGAAGAGCTTGCCTCCGCGGTTGCTGGCTCTGTGGGCTCATTGCCCACCGCCAGCGCCACCACGCTGCTGGAAGGCTCTTCGTCCGCTTGCAATGATGATTCTTCTTCGGTAACAGACGTAGCCTTCTTGTCCTTTGTCAAACTCTCCTTTCCTGTGTCTGTCTCTACTACTTGTGGACGCTCCCAAGATGTGACTTCGGTAATTTCGTTGAAGTAATAAACCTGCTCAGTGCCTGGATCTGTGGCTTCTGACCAGCCTTCTGGCAGTGGTAGCTCCTTATCCTCAGGTGATTCTTTCGTGCCCTCTTCGCCTGGTGGTTTCGGAATGGTTTCAATGGCATCCTTAGCCGGCTCTTCCGCCGCGTCAACAGCAGGACGGTCCCACGAGCTCTCACCCGTGTCGGCATTGTAATAATAAACCTTGCCAGAATTTTGGTCAGTCAATTCCTGCCATCCCTCTGGCAACAATGCTTCTAAAGAAACACTGGCCTCAGCTTCCTCTGCTGCTGCTGGTTCCAACGACACGTGTTCTGGCTCCTCACTTTCATCCTCGCCTATAAATGGCTCTTCAGCGACCACAACATCAGCGGCAGGCTCAATATCTTCCGTCGCAGTGGGGTGATCCACCTGAGTCCATCCTGCATCGAGCGCTGCTTCCTCGGCCTTGTCTACAGTCTCCATAGAGGCCGTCAGCTGTTCCACAACATAGCCACCTGCGAGCGCTACTGCCTCAGGAGTTGCGTCAGCTTCGTCTTGGCCGTCATCCTCCACATCTTCTGTAGATACCTCATCCAATTCTGCCACCTTTCCTTCAGTGGGAGTCGCAACCTTCGGTTCGGGTTTCGTCCAGGAGGTCGCGTTAGTAACGGAATTGTAATAGTACACTTTCCCCGATTTGGCATCCTTGACCTCGACCCAGTCATCCTCATTTTGATGATGTTTTTCTTGCTCTGGGACTTTCGCCGCGGCTTCTACTTCATGCTCCTCACTAATAGTCTCTTCGACAACTATATCTTCGACAACATATTTTTCAACACTACTTGCGTCTACAACTGCCTCATCCACTCCTTCAGGCTCGATAATGGTTGATTCTGGCTCTTGAGTGGTATCCGTCACCTCTACTTCAGATTTGACAACAGGTCGTTTCCACGAGCTAGCACCAGTCTCCTGATTGTAGTAATAAGTTTTACCGGAGGTTGGATCAGTGGCTTCAATCCATCCTTCTTGAAGTGTATTGACATCTAATTCCTCGGATGGAGACAGTACGACATCTTGCTCCTCCTCGGTGGGCGCATCTTCGGCGGATGGTTCAGAGGATGGAATTTCCTCAATTTCGTCCACTTCTTTTCCGCCGGCCACATGTTCCTTCTTGACTTCAGCTTCATCGGCGTGGACTACTACCTCATTGGTATCGACTACCTCGCCAGTAGTGGTGGAATCATTGGCAGCAGTAGTAGCTGCCTCATCCTCAATCACAGCCATACTATCTTCTCCGATCATCATCTCTTCGGCGCTCTCTTCTTCTTCAATCATCAGTGGTCGCTCCCACGAGCTCTCACCACTATCCTCGTTGTAATAATAACTTTTACCCGAATTTGAATCAGTGGCCTCGATCCACCCTGTGGGAAGCGTTGCATCTTCTATGCCAGCTGCGTCATCATCCTCGTCCTGTTCGTCTTCGGACGGCTCTTGCTGTGGCTCCGTGTCTTCATCAACAAGTGGCTGTGATCTGTCATCCTCGTCCCTGTAAGGCTCTTGCTGTGGCTCCGTGTCGTCATCTACAATTGGCGGCACTCTTTCATCCTCGTCCCTGGACGGCTCTTGATGAGTCTGCGCGTCTTCGTCAGTGCGTGGCTGCCACGCTCTGTCATTTTCGGCCACGGGTACATTGTCGACAGGTTCCTGTGAAACAGCAGGTTCGTCATCAATAATGGGTGGCGACAGCTCCTTCTCCTCGGTTGGCAATGCATCATCAACAACATGATCAATAACGTCTGCTGGAGCCTCTGCTAGGGAAGACTCGTCAGCAACATGATCCTCTTGAGCAACTTGGTAAACAACTCCATTCACTGACAAAGTAGTCTCAACCAGCGTCTTCTCAGCCAAGGTTTTGGCTGATGGGGGCTGATCGTGAACTGGTCTCTCCCAAGAGCTCGCTCCACTTTCTTGGTTATAATAATACACTTTTGCAGAAGTTGGATCCATGGCTTCAACCCATCCTGCTGGAAGAGCAGCATTTGACACGTCCTTATTGCCCTCGCTAGCTTCCTCGCCTGTCAAAGGGGCATTGGCGCCATCCTCCGTGGCAGACTCTTCTTTGCTCGCCTCTACATTCAAGATCAGTGCATCATCCACTCCTTGTTCATCTTCTAGCACTTCGTCATTCATCTCATTATCAGCATCTGTTGACTGTTCCTTAAGCTCAGCTGGGTCGGCCGTCGTGTCAGTAGGGCGGTCTTCAATGACTGGCCGTCCCCAAGAACTTTCTCCAGTAACTTGATTGTAGTAATAAACTTTATCAGAAGATGAGTCGAAGGCCTCAATCCATCCATCTGGCAGAGTAGTAGCGTCAGATACAGTCTTGGCAGGTTCATCATTCTCGGAATAAGCAATTTCTTCTTCTTCTATAACATCTGATGAAGGCAAATCATCCTCCGTAACGTGTTCTTGATAGTCGCTCATGGCATCACTTTCAACAATCATGGACGATTCTACGAGCAAATCTACATGCACACAAGAGATTGGCGGCGGCACTTCTTCCACAGACGGCTGCATAATGGGAGGAGGCGCCACATCAACACCAGCCAATAACCCCTCGTCAATAATATGTGGCCCCTCGTCAATAATATGTGGAGGGGCAAAAGGAACAGGAGTGGGACTGCGCACCATATCCTCTACATGCGCCTGCTCAACCTCAACTGTAGCTTGATGCATTATACGCTCATTTACTCCTTGCATTAAGTTGACGGCACCATCGACGGTGCCCTCGTTTATTTCACTGAGTGGCGCAGCAGGCGGCGCCACGGGTGGACCTACATCCACAGTTTCCAGCTCAGTACCTACATCCCCTGCAGTCAACTCATCTTCATATGGCACACCCATAAAATCCTCCTCGCGAACACATGCTTGATAATCGCTCATGACATCGCATTCCGTTATTCTAGAGGATGGCGTGGAGGGAAGGATGGCGGGTAGTATGTTGGTGGGATGGAGTGGATGGGGATGTGCCGCCATTGTTGTAGGTGGGGGTGAGGCTGTTAGCGGGGCCATGGTTGGAGGGGGCAGTACGGCCATAATAGGAGCCATGGCTGCCGGAGGCGGCATTATAACCGGAGGCGTAACTTCAATAGGAGGCCCAACAACTGATGGAGGCGCGATAGGCGGCCCAGCTAACGGGCCAACAGGCTGCCCATCAGCCATTTTCATGGGTCCTACTGCAACATGATGTACGGCATCCTGAACGACAGTTCTGACAACCGAATTGGCAACCAAATTCCAATCATTATTTTCCGGCGTATTCTCCATCTGCAAAACAGGCTGCTGCGGGGCCTCGTCACCAAACTCTTCACTACTGAACGCATTGTATTCAAATTTGATATCCTCCCCCGAGTTCTCACGAGAGGATACCTCACTCGTTTTTGACATGACAATGGGAGGTGACACTTGAGAGAGTGTCTCACTGAAAACCTCGCCAGAATTTTCACGCGAGTATGCTGGAGTCCCATTATTTGCCACATCTGTTGTGGTTGATTTAATATCCCTACTGTATTCGGTCTCGCTGGGCGCCTCGCTAGTCTTGGTTGCCACAATCGGAAACGAGACTGTGAATAGGGTGTCGCTGAAGACCTCGTGAGAATTTTCGCGAGAGGATGCTGGAGTATCATTCATTGCCGCAGGTGCGGTTGCACTCATCAATTCGTGAGCAAACGCCCCCCTACTGACCGTCTCAGCTTTCATTCTAGGCGTAGTCTCCTTAAACTCGGCTGTCATTCTGGGAGAAGGAGTCGCCCCATCACTTGTAGTCGGAGGCACACCATAGTGCACAGCGGCCAACACTGGAGAGGTCGCCGGAGTGGCACTGGCAACTGATTCGGAACGTGGTTTGACAACTGAAACTGCTGCTGGGGCCGCCATCATTATTTCTGCTGACTCGGTTACTCTGGGAGATTCGGCCACCCGGGGAGACGACAATGGACTCGCCATTATCTTCACGGATGGCATTTCGACTGGCAGTGTACTCGCCCCACTAATTGAGCCTCCAACCGAGGGACTCACACCTCCGGCAGATCCAACCGAGGGACTCCCTCCAACAGAACCAGCCGACGTCCTCGGAGTCGCCCCACCTGCACTCCCTCGCGGAGAAGGCACTGGAGCCACCCGAGGCGAATGAGCCATAGGTCCCGGAACATGAAATCGCGGACTCGCTCCAATATTTCCACCTGGTGTACCAATCTCCATGGGCGGGGGCTTGCGAAAGGGAGTATGACCACTCCCACTTGCTCCAGTCATTTTACTTCCGAGAGACAACCCCAATGAATTGCCAGAGGAAGGCGGCTTTTTTATACGACTTGGCAATGGTGGCGGCAAAGGAAGGTTGGCCTTTTTGGGAATTGGCAAGTGTAACTTTCGAGCAGGGCGAGTTGCTGTGGAGGGTTTTGCGGGTGTTGGCTTTGCGGGGGTCATTTTGGCAGGTGACGGAGTCGCCAACGAAGATGGCTGAGGCTGAACCGCCTGATTTGCAGTGCTCGCATCATCCATAGTCTGAGCCACCGTTGCATTAGCTGGCTGAGCTGATGGCTGGACTGCATTAGTTGGCGTCACAGTAAACTGAGTTGATGTACCAGTCGCAGTCTCCGTCTCAGCAGCGCTGTTAGGCTGGTGAGCTCTTCCAATCTCCATGGCCTTGAGTCCACCCGTGGCAGGTGCTGCCGGAAATTGATGTAGGGCTGAATAACTCGCTCCTGAGTCGATTGTGGCTCCAATGTCTCCAACATTTTCCGTTTCTGTAACATTGGCCCCACCTACACTTGTTGTTGCGACATTCGAACTCCCAGCTACATTTGCACCAACTACATTTCCACGGCCAGCAACAATGGTAGCACGACCCTCCAGCGGATCGGCATATTGAAAGGAGGTAGGATCATGGGTCGCCTTCTCCAAGGAGGATAATCTATGAGAGAATTGACGTGGATGTTGATGGAGCACCAAAAAAGTCACTGGCTCCTCCTCCAGCCAGCGCACTTCCTGTTATCGGCTGGGTTGTTACCGCTGGGGTTTGTTGATTCGCTCCTGGAGATGCATCGAAAAAGTCGCTGGCGCCACCAGTAACACTGCCACTAGCCGCCGTTGGAGTCGATGTCGACATGGCCGTCGCTGGCGTTTGTTGATTCACCGATGAGGCTGGGCTAGCTCCAAAAAAGTCAGTGGCGCCTCCAGCAGCAGTGGGAGTCGCGAACGCATTATTTTGTACCATTTGCCATGAATTTCCCGAGGTTGGCGGCTGCTGCTGATGTTGATTCGACGTGGCCACTGTTGAATTCGACAATGCTGTTGAAGTAGGTGATGGCGCGCCAAAAAGTTTCCAGACAATAGTGGCTGTTGCATTGGCTGAGCTCCAGCTGTTGGAGCCGCTGCAGCCCCAAACACTTGCGCCCCAGCTGTTGGAGTTGGTGGCGCGCCAAACACATCATGTGCCAAATTCCCCGACATGGGAGGCTGTTGAATCCCCGTCGATGCAGATGTTGGGGTCGGTGGCGCGCCAAACACATCATGTGCCAAATTCCCCGACACGGGAGGCTGCTGAATCCCCGTCGATGCAGCTGTTGGAGTTGAAGCCGCGCCGAATACATCATGTGCCGAATTGCCAGACACTGGCGGCTGATGATTATTCATGGTCGCCACAGTCATTGTCTGAGCTCGAGATGTTGGAGTTGGAGTAGCCACACCAAATACCTCTTATGCCAAATTTCCAGACGCGGGCGCTGGCGGACGATGATGCAATGTCTGCCCCCCCCGCACATGTTGCTGCTGAGGCATCACTCCCCCCATTCCATACTGTTGAGGCACCACTCCTAGATGAGCGGGTGGGGTGGCCGAAGAAGTCAACATGGGACTCTGCTGCGGACTCGGTGCCCCAAAAATATCTGATGCGCTTCCTCCCCCACTCGGCGGCGCCTCACCAAACATTTGGTGCGCGGCATTTCTATTGGGAGATTGTCCAAATAATGTTTGCTGCTGTGCCACTGAGCTTCCCCCGCTAGGCGGCGCTTGACCAAACATTTGATGTGCCGGCGACGGCTGCGGAACGGATACTCCTGCCATTGCTCCAGTTTGCGGCTGCTGCTGTACCACTTTGACGGGAGCCACCACATCGGCCAACCGCCCCCTCCAACTGGCCATACCCCCTGCCAATCTAGAAGGAGTCACTTGAGCCATGACATTATTTGCCACACCACCCGCTCCCCCTGCAACGCGGCTGGTCATGCTGCCGGCGAGTCCCCCGTAAGCAGCTCCCCCCACATTTCGAACTCCTCCGGCGACGCTTCCGGCCATGGAGCCGGCGAGTCCGGCAACGTTGCCGAATGCGTTGAGTGCCGTTTGGAGTGCTACGCCTTCGTATTCAAAAGTTTCTTCGCCTACTGCACTTCCATGTTGTTGTTGTTGTTGCTGATGTTGCTGTTGGTGGGGCATACTAAAGTTCTCTGGCCCTCTGCTAGCAAAATTCTGTTGCTGTTGCTGCTGTCCCCCCCCAATGCCAAAATTCTCCGGCCCAGAACTACGGACTGCACGGATACCCCCGAGGGCATCAGTTGTTGAACTAAAATTCTCAGGTCCCCGACTATACCGAGTCATGGAAGGAGTGCCAAAGAAGGAATTACCGCTGGATGCTGCCGTCATTGGGGTAGATGTTCCATCTCCTGCATTATAAGATGATGATATTGTGTTGGCATGATGTGTTGTTGGAGTGTTGTTGTTCGTGCCGTCTAAATCAAGTGTTTCAAATTCGCCTTCTTCGGTTGTGCTGGATTCTTCTCTGCTGCACGATCGTTGAATGATTGGCCGTGTCGTCTGCTGCCGCTGCTGTTGTGTTTTCATGTATTTTTTATACGTCATGAAAAAGGGTGTAGAAAAAGGTATTTCATGGTGAGATGAGAAAGACGAGAGAAAAAATGAAAAAAAAAATGACTTTTTGTAGCAACTTTGTAGGATAAATCAAACAATCATCAGCCCCCAATGACTAACTATCAAAATCGAGCATTGCCTGGTCTAGTGTGTGTGTGTGTTGTTGTTGCTGCTTACCTGTTGTCCATAATTAGTCGGAGTGCCCTGCTGCTGCTGCTGATAGTCCTGCTGATAGCCATGCTGCACTACCTGGCCATATTGCTGTGGCAACGGCTGGCCATAATTATTCGTACTTGGCTGCTGCGGCTGCTGCTGCTGCTGGCCATCATATTGCTGCTGCTGCATTACAGGAGGTCTTGAAGGAGTGCCATTATAAGTTGTCGTTGTCGTCGTCAACCCCTGCTGAGTAGGAACGCGTGGCGGATATCCACCTCCTCCCGCACTACCCGGCGTCGTCCCAGTCCCACCACCACCACCGTGCTGCTGTTGCTGTTGCTGTGGCGTCTGTTGAGAAGCAGCGGCAGAAGGTGGAGCACCAAAAAAGGCGGATGCATTCATATTATATGTCTTCCCTATCGTACTCTATTCTTATGCTCTCACTCTCTTAGCCTGCCGCTATTCAGGAAGGCAAACAAAACGGCCGGAAGACTCGTTCCGCAATGGGATTCAGCGACCGATTTATCGCAAATTAGATTGGCGATAAACAGGCGATTACAGGAATAATAAAGAAGCTCTATGAACGTATTCGATCTATCAATGTGACATCATTCGCTTTCCCGCCAAAAACTAAGATCCAAAAAGATCCAAAATGCCAATGACGACACGATAAGAAAAACGAATACGAAAAGACGAAGACGAAGACGATAATAAGACGAAGACCACCCCGTCGTGCTGGGGTACGATAGCAGTTTTGGCGGGAAGGCAAAACTAAGCTATCTTAACCCCAGAGAATCCTGTACAGTAAACAACAATCCGGTGAAAATCTC
>JALLAU010000764.1:0-12773 GCA_036939495.1 Thalassiosira hispida
AAATTTATAGTGCTCAAATGCCATATTTACAAAATTGTAAGTTAGCCCAGCCCTATGTGTGAACAGATGACGACGGATCAAAGCCAGGCTCACTGCGTCGCTGCTTGAATCTTGACCATCTTCTCTTGGCTGTAGAGCCGAATGTAGATCGAGCCATGTTTGGTATGGTTAATGATTACAGCCTCTTTACTCTTTATTCACCTTTATTCACAGCTTCTCATGTTTTTTGTTGTGTGTGCGCAGAAGTTTGTGGTGATAGATCGGGTGTTGTTATTTGAGCTTTTTGAGCGAAGGAACAATCGCTTCAACTCCTACCTTAGGTGTAAGCCCATAACAATTCCTACATTCAAGGAGGGCTTGCCCATACCCTTGATTCGGATGTATATCTTTATCAAGTAGGCTAGGTAGGTACCTAGGTAGAAACAGGTAGAAACAGATCATTATTTTGAGGCCTCTCCCTTCGTCCCCCTACCCTTCTCCCCCCCCTTTTTTTCAGACCGCTGCCGCTTGCTTCTTACTTCTTCCACACTATCACTTCTCTAGGTAGGAAAACACAGGAAAAGATTATATCTAAGAAACCTAAAAACCATGAGCAAATCTCCATCCCTCCGCCGTATCAAAGCGGACATCCGCGAGCTATCAATCGATCCCTCGGATCAATATCACGCCTCGCCTCTCGAACATGATATGTTTGAATGGCATTTCACCATAAGGGGTGCGGAGGACACAGACTTTGCCGGTGGCGTCTACCACGGCCGAATCCTTCTCCCCCCCGAATATCCATTCAAGCCTCCATCGATCGTGTTCCTGACGCCATCGGGACGGTTTGAGTGTGGCGTGAAGGTGTGCCTCTCATTTTCAGCCCATCATCCTGAATTGTGGCAGCCGGCGTGGGGGATCCGCCTCATCCTCGAGGCGTTGATTAGTTTTCTGCCCACTCCCGCCGATGGAGCCATCGGTGCTTTGGATTGGACGTCCGAAGAACGAAAGAAGTTGGCTAAGGAGAGTGTTAAATTTCGATGCCTGGTGTGCTGTGTTAAGGGGGAGACGTGCATGGATTTGTTGCCTGAGATTAAGGCGAAGGGGGACGATGGAGCGAAGAAAAAGACAAAATACCAGGAGGAAATTGAGAAGCTGAAAATGCTTCAATTCCAGAACCATGCAGTTGACGAAAAAGAAACAAAGGCTGATGCTAAAGAGAAGGATGATGCTGCGAAGCCTAAATCCACAGATGGGACTACAGAGGAGAATCAAGCAGCTCAACCTAACGATGACACGAGTGTAACTCCAAAACCATCGTCCCCTCCACCTGAAAAGCCGGGGGAGAAGAAAGCAAACCAATTGCCTGAAAGATCCTCCACCACTCAACCCAATACGTCTCCATCTGAATCTTCCCAACAAGGAGCTACTGAAAATAATACCATCTCAGAGCCAATGAATGCCCCTGCCCCTTCAACTCCTCCAACACCTGTTGCACAACCAGCACCAACACCATCCATTGCTACACTAGCCCCTCCTGCTGTTGTTGCAGCTTACACCGACGATAATTCTCCATTGGTTAGTGATAACGTGCTCAGTGGAATGATTGGATTCTTTGCTGTCATTGTGGTTGTTCTTCTACGACAAGCGCAGGAGCTTGTTGATGAGCTGCATAGTTTGGGAGATGGGAATGAATAATATTTTAGATCCGAAGAATATTACCTGGGGTTTACCTGCATCATGATTGATTAGTGTATGCGCTTGCTGAACCTATGGCTGCGTTGAGGATTGAAAAACCCATTGGGGCATAGGGAGTTGGTTTAATTAAGTATCTTATTGGGGGAGAGTGAGTGAAACTAGCATGGTTGATAGTAATCCTCGCCTGTTTGGCCGTACATATTGAAATGCAAATGATTTTTGTACTAACATAATTGGTGTTCTTTAGTCCAGTTACATTACTCCTCATATCCCTCTGTTGATGTATGCGCATGACTCGATATCTTCTTCGTTTTGGTTGTGCTGTTATTATGCTTTCTGCATACGTGTATTGGTCATCCCTCTAATTATCTCTTCAGCCTCAAGCACCCCGGGACCGTTCAATGCCCATGTTACAGGCACGCGTGAAAATATCAGATTCGATTGTTACAACTGAAACTGAAGATAAGAGGTCTCAAAAAACTGATCTAATTACCTACTTGTGAGTCGTCATCTCAGTTTATCTATGAGAACTCTGATGAGAACTCCCTTCTAGATAGCTGATGAAGAGATCATTTTTTCTCTGCTGACACTCTAGGTAGCTCTGCTAAGATAAGTCCTTATCTGAGTTGGCATGTGTCCTTGATCCGTGATGGATGAGAACTGACGAGAACCCACCCATCCCCCTTCTGACTCTTGCTGACACACCCGAGCTCCAACAAGTTGAGAATGTTTGAGATCAAAGCGAGCCCAAAACTAGTGGTGCATCCATAAAAAAGAACCACCAACAATCAAAGATACAAACTGAAATCCAAGAAACTTCGACCAACCAAAAGATTATCAAAGATGCTAATATCTGCTTTGTCGTCATTTCACCTTTCTCCGCTCGTGCCAGCGACCCTGTCTCTTCCTCACTGGCTCCTCATTCTTTCATTCTGCATTGTAAGCTTTTACTTCTGGGTCTCTCACTGGCCAGGACAAGAGGTCAAGGTCAGGCCCATTAGAGCTTCCACTTTCTCTGCTGACAAAGTCCCGACAACTTTAGATACGATAGTAATCGGGAGTGGCAGCGGTGGCAGTAGCTGCTCCAACATACTCGCCCAATCTGGGCAAAAGGTGCTCTTACTTGAACAACACGAAGAGCGGACTGGGGGCTGCACGCATACTTTCCGAATCGAGGGCTGCGAATGGGACACGGGTCTTCACTATACATCAGAGGGGATGGGGCTGGCGACTCATCGCGCTGGTGCCCTTCTTAAATTCATGACCCGCGGAAAACAGGAATGGAAGCGATTGTACGTCATGTGGCTTTGTATCACTTTTCCACGACATTGTATCTGATATTGCTCCTGTCCTTCATTAAATTCTCACTCTCGTACAGAGATGATCCTTATGATCAGATCATCTTCCCTCCAGACTCCAATGTTGCAGAAGGACGTCCGAACTTCAACGACTATGAGTTCAACAGTGGTCTAGCCAACGTTATCGACTCTTTGATCGAACGAGTTGACCCAGGCAATACTGACCTTCGTAAACAATGTGAGATCTGGATGGAATTGGCTACGGTGATCAACCGAGGCTTTACTTCTCTCGGCTGGACACGAATCATTCCTTCATTCCTTCACTTCTTGTTGAGCAAGCAGGTTAACCAGCTCTACAAGCTCGCCTCGTATAGTGTCCGTGATGTTCAGTACGCTATATTCAACAAGGGGTATTCAATTCACCAGCTGCTTAAGGATTGTCCTACAGCTCCTCCTGGACCCGAGCCAGACCCTGTCCTCCGCAGAGTCAAAGCTGTCCTTAATCATCCAATTGGTTAGTGCAACTCCAAATGCTTGATTTTGACTACGATCATTTGTGTTATGCTCATCCTCACTTGCTTCATGTTCATTTGTATCCACCTGTATTACTAAAGGTGATTATGCTGTACAGGTTAGTTCTAATGCTGAATTGTATCATTGTATAAGTGCACCTATGTTTGTCGCATTGATCTGTTCGTCCTCGTTTATTTCCTTTTCATTTACATTACAAAATAAAAACAGCCCAGAGTGGCCACATTTGCAGCGCAAGGCATAACCATGGCTCATTATGCTGAAGGCGCCTCCTACACGGTTGGTCCCACCCAGAACATTTCTATTCGCATGTCTTCTATGCTGCGAGAAATGGGTGGTGAGGTCTTCTGTGATGCAACAGTTGAAGAAATTATCATCGAGAATGGCCGTGCCGTTGGCGTGAAGTGCCGTAACACTTCAGCAAAAGGTGGCCCACTAACTGAAATTCGAGCTCGCAATATCGTTTGCGCCACGTCTGTATTCAACTTGCACCACAAGCTTCTTCCTCCCGACCATCCATGTGTTAAGGAATTCTTCGACCCCGAGAAGCGGACGATCAACCCTAGCAACGGACATGTCTTCTTGTTCGTTAAAATTAAGGGAGAAGCCAAAGAGTTGAAGTTGCCAACTCACAACCTGTGGTATTTTAACTCATACGATATGGATGAAGCGTTTGACAAGTACTACGCCGACCCTGTTTCCCATCGACCTCCTACTGTTTATGTAGGCTTCCCGTAAGTCAAAGGCTCTGACTGTTCGAATCTATCCATACTCATTGTTCATATGGGCACTTGATTAACTAAACTTGCACTTCATTCTCATGACTCTATCTAGATGCACCAAGGATCCCACCTGGCCAAAGCGTATGCCTGGAATAAGCAATTGCATCCTCATTTCTGATGGACTTTACGATTGGTTTGTCAAGTGGTATGGAACAGATGTTCATGATCGAGGGGAGGATTATGAACAGTTCAAGGATCAGCTTGCAAAGCATTTACTCGATATACTCTACGAGACTTGCCCTCAGGTCCAGGGAAAAGTTGAGTACTGGACGTTGGGTACCCCCCTGAGTGAAGTCTCGTATTTGTCCTCGTTCCGCGCAGCATCGGTAAGGCCTTGCATGTTATGATACTGTGTTATTTGCAAGGTATGTTCTTCACTCATATTATGCTACATTATCTTTATAGTATGGCACCAAATGTGATACCAACATCTTCAACAAGCTAAACGCCAAGTGGACTACAACTCCTCACACCCAAATCCCTGGACTATACATGGCTGGCAGCGATGCCTTTTTACCGGCTGTTTGCGGCGCGATGTACGGCGGTATAATCTCTGCCTCTGCTATCCTTGGATATGCTGGTAGCTTGCGAATGGTTGTTGCCTTCTTGGCAGAGTTCGCGACGGCACTCCAGGAAGAGAATCCAAAGATGAGCCGCCCAACAGCATATGCTCTTGCTACGAAAAAGTTCTTCACGGATCTAGTGGCGAATTAGTATTTCTGTTTAGGATCATTTGAGACATATTCATTTTAGGAAAAGTGCCCCAGAAGTAGGATCCCCAAGCTATCAGATCATACACCCTTTAGACTTCTATGCCTAATATTCTTGCTAATCCAATCAAGAGAACCTACCACATCAAAATACACCGAGTTCAACCTGTTCAAACGGATAGTAGCATGATATTCAAGCTAAACTTAGAATACATAGGACTTCAAGTCAAACACGTCCACGTCCAGCATACGTTAGTTTGTAATTCTTAGTAACATAATAGGAAATGCTTTGTAATGAAAGTATAAATGCTGTAGCATCGCCCTCCTGGGCATGGGAGTGATTCATAACTTCAGATCTAAATCATTGAGAGCCGTCACCCCAGAATCTGCGCTTCTTGGCATCTTCTGGTCTGTGCTCGACCAATGGAAAAGTGTTTAAGAAGGCGTCAATTTGCCTCGAAGCCTTCTTTGAAACTGCCTTCACAACATCAAAGTCGCAAAGCGGCTTGGCTTGAGAGGCCTCCAAGATCCTCTCTTTTTCCAAACCTTCTTTTTGCAACTCCTCTTCCGCGTTCATTGGATTCATTGCAAAGTGCGCGACCATTTGTTGATAGGATTTCAATGCCGGGAAAGAAATCTCCTCGCTTTGGAACTCGTCATCTGGTAGCATCATCGAGTCTATCAAATCATCGCACACCTGTTCATCTTTGTAGTCGCCGTGACACGCCAATGGGATCGGTCGAGCTAATGAATGTTGCAGATCATCAGCAAATGGCAATTGAAGAAATGCAAGGTACCGCCCACCCTTTCCCTGCGTGTCCGGTCCAACATTTCCATCGTCACTCCCATCAAGCTTTGGAAGGAGCGCTCCAATCTTGGGTTCTCCATCCTTCGTCCTAACGACACGGCAGAAGCCAACCTTCCCAGTCTCCTCCAATGCCTGTGATAATGCTGCAATGGCAGTTCGGGATTTTTTCGAATCACCTCCCGTGAATGCATACGCTGGTCCCATCAATAGATTGCTGGATTCGATATCCTTTCTGTCAAGGTATCCAATGATTTCAATGCTCGGTTCGCCAGGAAAGGCCTTGCTGATGCCAAGCATGTCCATTTTCCCGACTGGGATTAGATCACTTCCATACCTATAGGCATCGGTTCGTTTATCTTTTGGTGCATTGGCGAAAGCAGTAAGAACGTTAGTGACATCTAAAAATGCACCCAGGTAGGAAAAAGCAACCCATGGGCACACTCACCATAATCAACCACGTTGCCTTCCTCGTCATAGTGAGAGGTTTTCATCTTTGTCTCTGTAGTCATCAATTCGCCATTGCCATCACGGAGTATCTCGCCCGTTTCAGGATCATATTGGTACGCTTCCTTCATTGTGGTTGGCAAATTCTTCTTATCGGTAAGCTTGGCAGATTTGCATTCAAGCGTGATGTTGGGCGCAATGCGAAAATCGGTCTTTTTCCCCATTGACTTTGTATGTCCAGCCAAGATTGGCAGCTGGGTCTGTAGGAGTTCTGAAAGGTTGGTGCCATTGGCTATCAGTATAGACCCGACAGTCTCTTGGACAATGCTGGCGATGAGTTTTTCATTCTCACGCTTGATTAGTTGTCCCATATATCTGGTGCCTTCCTGCTTTACATCATTCATTCCCATTTCATCAGGGTTCCCCTCCTCCTTGATCAATTTGCCATTATCATCTTCCTCCATTGATACGGCAGCCTCTGGCTTCTTATCAAGATCATCATTACTTTCATCATCCGAATCTTCATCCTTGATGGGAATGACGACACCCTCTTCAAATCCAATGCCAACGACTATCAACTCCACATCCATCTTATTCAGCCCATCCAGTACGCATTGCAACTGCTCCCCGTTTACTTCCACTTCATGCTCCGCATCCGTAATCATGACAATTTTTCTCTTGTACTTTTTACCATTCGTACGTCGATGGAGCATATCGGCCGCGAGGATGAGACCATCACACAAATCACCCTGGATAGTCGACGATATCGATTCGTTGATGGTGCACTGCACATTCTTTATCGCACGAAGAGTATGCGGCGAGGGTCGATTGAGTTCAATCTCCACGAGATTGGGAAAGACATCGTCCTCGTCGCTCCCGTCGTCGTACCGATCCAATTTGACTCCGCCGCCGCATCTACGGAAGAACTTCCCGACGTCAACGTCGTCCTGGATGCGTTCGACCTCCGAGAGGTGATGGTGCGTTATACCAGCCTTGAGCACTACCACGCCCGCTTCGTTTGTCTTGGTGCGCCACATGAGGTCGATGATGGAGGCGAGGCAAGCGTCCTTTGCCTGGGAGAGACGCGTCGACGACGATGGTTCGCTGATGCCCTCGTCCTGATAATGGGGTGGGTAGGGGGCGTTCATTGTTAGGTTCGCATCCAGGACGAATACGACTGCTTCTTTGCCGGCCATGGTTGAATGATGCTGGGAAGAGATTCGAGAGATATTATTAATATTATGCGAACTTTGCCGTCATTGCCAATTGCAAAATTTTGGCGGGAGCGTCATTTAAGTACTCTTGTCTTCCACTTCCATCATTCACGTCACCACTCTTCACCACACAATTTATGCATTACAATACCGAGCAATTCGCCGTCAACGCGCTGCTGCAATAGCAAATAGCCGCCGCACGCAGTCGTTAAACAACCCATCGGTCGGTCATATCCCGCTGGGTTTAGGTTACAGGCCGCCGTGTGGGCTGTTTCAAGAGCGAAGCAGCATAGACAACATCATAAGAGACGAAATGGATTATAAAAAGGACTTTGATGCTGTTGTCGTGGGTGGCGGCATCATGGGCGTCTGTATTGCCCGAGATCTCGCAGAATCCGGCTACCAAATCTGCATTGTGGAACGAGAATCCTCTCTTGGCGGCGTGTGGATGCATAATGATTACCCGGGTCTGCGGCTCCAGGGTGTGGGTTCTGCCTGGCGATGTCTTTCGCTGGCTCCCCCGTTTCACCAAATGGAGGCAAATGGCACCGATCGAAAATCCCCCTATTGTCCACTGGCGCGTGAGACTCTGACCTACATCCAAAGCATGGCGGATCACCCAAATATAACTACATTTACAAATACTTTTTATGCAGGTCTTGACAACGCCGCCACGAAGAATAACGAAGACGGGGAGAAAAAGCACATGGCAAATCTTTGCACTAGCATCCCCGAAACGCAGAAGAAAAAGAGCACTTCGACTAGCAACTCATGGGTGGTTCCTACTCGAGCCGTTATTCTAGCGGTGGGGTATGACACACATCGTAGTGGCAAGCCGTGGTTGCCTATCGATCGAACCGCCGTAACGAATGGAGCTCAGATCCTACATTCCGCAGAACTAGCAGGTGCATCCGCGAAGCTATCCACCAAGAAGGATGGAACGACGTATGTTGTTGGGGGCCAAAAAGCGGCCATCGAGGTCTTGAAGAGTTTGGAACCCACAGAAAAGGTTGTCTGGGCGCTCCGTGGTCATAGCACATTCCTCAATAGGGAGGTCATCGACGAGGCGCTTACTGAGCAGGATGCTCCCATGCCGTGGATCGTTTCTCGCACTCTTCTTCGTCTTGCCCCAACTTTTACCTATCTTGGCAAGTTTCATGCGGCCGAAACTCTCATGATGACTTTGGGGTTGGGAGTTCGGGTGGGAGAACCACGATCGAAGAATCCCAATGTGCCTTCCTTCCATGGTGGTGTCGTGCGCGAGGAGGACGTCGATCATGCTCGGAAATTCCGACAGTCCATCATTACCAACGTGACAATAAATTTGCAAGGAGCTCTTGTCTTGGAAAGTAGTAGTAGTGGCAACGATAGTGCATTCGAGGTGGGCCGGAATGATCGAGTCATCTTTTGTACAGGGCAGAGAACTGGACAAAGCCCAAATGACTTTATGGACATGGCAGTGAATCATTCCTCGGATGGACTCTTTGTTGCGTTGCCGTACTCCAGCCAAGCTTGTTCTTCCGCCGCCTACACTACCAAGCTTGTCCTGGACTATTTGGATGGCGACAATCCTAACAAGTACTATTCCTCGGGGAACTACAAATCCACTTTGACGAATCTTGCTGCGCATGTCAGTCGAGTCCCTGGTGGCAATAACGACTGGGCCAAAGTCATGGTCATGCTCTCTGGCGTGGGGCTACAATTTCCCAATAAAATCTTGCCGAGTCTGCGAGGTGACTTGGCAATGTCTCATCATTGGACTTCTCCTGCTTTTTTTGGCAAAAACCTGGACGCTAGAGCAACCCTGAAGGAGCTTGCCAAGCCGGATTATGGAGGATTGTATACGCTAGCGACTCTAGGACTGTTGACGGTGAGCATTAGTCTCGCAAAGAAACGCTTCTTGGTGTTTGCTTCACAACCAAAATATAATTTCTATAAAGCTTCATAGTATAATGACGCGGAGTACCAAACCTTTGAGATATCGTCAAGAAGACCAAATATAAATGAATTGGCAGCCTTGAAAAGGGTACCATAGAGGAACGAACAACTGTACTCGCATAGCTGGAATGTGCAAAAATATATGAAAAACAACAAGAGTATCAGGGGAGTAGTTATACTCGAAATTATAGGTACATGAATCGGCAACATTGAAGAAAAAGTATATTAAACACGTAAATATCAAATATCGGGGACCGTTGATTGGTATATTGTCTCTTCTTCCGAGGCCTTGATATGGTCACGGTCTAGATGTTTCCACATATCGAATTATGTTCTTATACTCCTGTTTGCATCTTTTGTGCTACCATTCTCTATAATAACAAGTGAGAAGGATTGTCCAAATACGTTTTGAATACGGGTCCACTCTATATGTCTTTTCTCGTATCATTTTTTAATTAATGAACTCACACATCATGTACTGATTGAGTGTAGGACAGGACCTTAGATGGAGATGCTATTGGTGGCATGTGGTAATTCTAATGATGACGAATCAAAGTTCAAAATCTAACACAATAGCTTCCGTGTTTGACTTAAAATGCAACTATTTCGCTTTAATCAACTCACATATGTAAAGGCACGCTGTGCCGGGCAGTTGACATGGTACAAGGTGCCCAACGTGGTCACCTTCATCGACGACTTCGCCTGGACGCCTATGGGCAGATCGAGAAGACCCTCCTCCGTGGGGATCACGAGTAGATCACGGCATGGTGGTTGCTTGCTTCGTAGAACGGTTGTACGAATCGTTATCTTACAGGTCCAAACTGCGCCCATATGCTCGGGCCTGAGCACGACGTGGTCACGCTCATAGCATCACCAAACCAAGGTTTTGTGATAGCAAGAGGGGCCCCCAACTTCCGGCTGTGGCGAAAACAAATCGCCGTTTGATTCACCCGACTGCGCCTGACCATTTGGGCATAGATTGTTGCCTTACAGGTTAGAAGACGCAAGAGAAAGCTTCTCAGACCTGCCACATACCCCCACAAAGTGGTTTGAAACAACACGACAAAAGCAATGGATGTCATTCCTCACACCACAACACGCTATTTGCCATGCCAAGACAAGCCCGATTGGCTGGGTATGGAATAAAAACCCAGCCACAATTGATTCCGACCATTTGGGCATAGATGGATGTCTACTGGGTTTGTAGATGCAAGAGCAAGCTTCTCGGTCCTGCCACGTGCACCCAACAAGTGGTTTGAAATACCTCAGAAGCAATGGTTGTCCTTCCTTATGTCCCAACACCAACACAAGGTTTTGTGATGCCCAGAGGGGTCCACTCTGTCACGGAATCAAATGCGTATCTGTTTGTCACTCTGCAGGCTCTTGCAGAAAAATCAGCTAATTGATTCCAATTATTTAGGCATAGATGGATGCCTCAGAGGATGCAAGACACAGGATGAAGCTTCTCAGACCTTCCCTTGAATTGTCTTGAAGCACCTCAGCAGCAATGGTTGTCCGTTATTCTTGTGCCCCAACACAAGGTCTTGTGTGATGTCCAGATGGGCCCAATTGACAGGCACTACCGGCTGATAATTCAGGGGATTCCAACCATTTGGGTAGATAGATGCCCCAGATGTTTGAAGACACACAAGGAAGCTTCTTAGAGCTGTCCCATGAACCCACCAAGTTGTTTGAAACAGCTCAGCAGCAATTGTTGTTCCGCCTTATGACCAAACACACCATTTGCCATGCCTAGATAGGCCCAATTGGCTGGTTCAACTTGCTGAAAACAAGCCAATTGATCCCGACCATTTGGATCTGGGCATAGATGGGTATCTCTCAGCAGATAGTACTGGGAGGTGGATAAAAGAGGAAGTTTCTCACTTCTTAGACCTGCCCTGCCCATGCACCCAGCAAGTGGTTTGAAATTGAAACACCTGAGAAGCAATTCTTATCCCTCATTTATCTCAATACATCATTGCCATACTCAGAGGGGCTCATATATGATTTGAACCATTACCATTTAGTAATAGATACCATTTGGACAAAGATGCATATAATAGTATTCTGATATATTACCACAAAGTGTCTTGAAACACCTCAGCATCAGCATCAATGGTTGTCTGTTCGTATTGTGCCCCAACTCAAGGTCTTATGATGTCCAGAGGGGGCCAATTGGCTGGCACTACCAAATTCAGACAACGAGTTCCGGCTATTTGGGCATAGATGGATGCCTCAGAGGTTGGGAGGTCCATATAGGATGTGTCGAAGACCTGTCACATGCACCCACCAAGTTGTTCGAAGTTTGAAACAGCTCAGAAGCCATGGTTGTCCCTCCTTATGACCCAACACACCATTTGCCATGCCCAGATGGGTTCATTCTTGGGTCCTGGCTCCACCGGCTGAAAACCAAGCAAATTGATTTTGACCATTTGGTGATAGATGGATCTCTCATATGCTGGGAGGGAGACACAAAAGGAAGTTTCTCGCTTCTTAGACCTGCTCCATGAACCCAGTACGTGGTTTGAAACGCCTCAGAAGAAACGGTTGCATCTCCTTGTGCCCTTGTGCATCACAATCACAATATGTCTGCCATGCTTAGAGGGGCCCACAGATGATTCGGACCACTTCGTAATAAATACCGTTTGGTCAAAGGGTGTATATATGTATCAGAGGTATTACAATGCAAGTGAAAGATTCTCAGACCTGCCCCATACACCCAGCAAGTGATTTGAAACACCTCAGAAGCAATGGTTATCCTTCTTTATATTACTTATATCCAAACACACCATTTACCATGCCCCCAGAGGGGGCCACTCCAAAAGCTATGGCAGGAAAATCAGCTAGTATGTGAACTGATTCTGATCATTTGGGCATAATGGATGAATCAGAGTATGCAAGATACAGGATGAAGCTTCTCAGACCTTCTCTATGAACTCACCAAGGCCAAGGAGTGTTTTGAAACACCTCAGAAGCAATGGTTGTATGTTCTTATTGTGCCCCAACACAAGGTCTTATGATGTCCATAGGGGCTCAATTGACTGGAACTACCATCTGAAAATGAAAAATCAGGCAATGAATTCCGACCATTTGGGCATAGATGATGCCTCAAAGGTTTGGAGATGCAACCAGCAGGGGAAGCTTCGAAGACCCGCACCATGCACCCACCAAGTTGTTTGAAGCACATCATTAGCAATGGTTGTCCTTCCTTATGATCGAATACACCATTTGCCATGCCCAGATGAGCCCAATTGACAGTCATATTAACAGCTTTGTGGCTACCGGCGCATATACGCCGGATTTTTTCTAGCTTCGCGCTACAGAGAGCTGACGAGCAAATATTCATGCTCACTAAGAAAATGGCACCTCTG
>JALLAU010000765.1:0-12767 GCA_036939495.1 Thalassiosira hispida
GGAGGAGGTGGCCGCAAGTTCTATTCGGTCTTGTCCGCCGGCGTAGCTTTTTTTCTCTCAAAAGTACTTATTCCCAAATATGTAAAATTCGACAAAGGGAGTCTTGTAGGGCGATTCCATGCCTTCTTTGTTTACGAAAGTGTCTTGTAAAGTATGAATATACAAAATAATGTTAGATAACTAATAGATTCCATGCCTTCTATCTTTGTTTACGAAAGTGTCTTGTAAAGTATGAATATATTAGATAACTAATGATAAAATCTGGAGAAATTCCTCTCCAATTCATCTTCACATCATTATCGTATCGTAGCAAGGCTAGGCAGAATACACATGGGATCGGCTAGCTATGATCATAATAGAGGCAGACTGTTGTGCAGTCCTTCTACTCCCAATTACCTACCGTAAAAACTCCCAACTACATAAGCACGGGGATTATCTAGGGTTCCTAGAAGGACTGAAAACTCTGTACAGTAATCGACAATCCGGTAGTATAACAATTATTTCCAAGGAATGAAATAAAGTAAAATGGTGTAGTCTCTTAGGCGGTCACAACTTAATCATCCTTAATATGTTCTAATTAATCTTTGGAGGTTGGGGGGTACTTGATTTCAACCCCTGCATATGTAAGGAAAAAATTCTTTTGATTTTGAGATCCAGCGGACTTCTTCTTCATATTGGCCTTCTGCTCCTTCTCTTTGCGTTCCTCCTGGAGGTTTTTCTTTCCTTTGGTCTCAACCTTCTCTCCACTATCTACATATTCTACACAGATAGGAAGGCAAGTGTATTCACCTGTCAAACAATGTTCACGTAGCTCCGAGGTGCACAAGAGAAAACCCTTTCCTCCCAACTCCCCACAGTGGATGCAGATATTTTTCAACTTATTGAGCCTCCTTTCGTTGTTGTTGAAATAGGTTTTCTCAATCATTGACTCACAAGTCAGGTTTTGCTTCTGAACAAGCTTCTTGATCAAATAGTGACTGTCATCAAAGAGGAGATCCCCATAAGAGAAACGGCTGGAGCACATGACGCGGCCGCTGTGTTAAATATAAATGCAGAACAACAAGAACAAAATGGTTGCTCAGCACAAGCGTAAGAACGAGAGCTACGAGATCTACTTGGGTTGAAGTAGGAGGCAAGTACCTCATCATCTCATCATTGTCATCATCTATGCAGTTGGTGACGACGTCCTAGCACCGCTCCAAGAAGATTGGGTTGAATATGGAAACACAACGTGCCATGCAATGATTAAGCACTTACGGGACAACGTGTGCATCAAGATGACCACAGTGGAGAAGGAAAGGACGTTTGCAAGCACACAGGATACCTACATCAAGCCATGGGACACTACCCAGAACATCATCACCTACTTCAAATACCTGGAAGATTTCCAATTGAGCCTCGAAAAGCACGGCATCTCAACCTGCGATGGGCGACAAAGTCATGGTGGCCGTAGCAAGAATGTTCGAGAGCGGGTACTTAGCAGAATAAAAATTGATCGACTGGAAAGGCAAGGTGGACGCCGGCAAGACATGGGTGAATGTGAAAACATACTTCACAACTCTGTAGCAGATATCAGAGCCGTAAGCAATTCACCAAGGCAATGGCCAGGCAGATAGTCCTCCGCAGCAAGACGGCAAATCACACATCACACCATCAGTGATGTTGTCTTACATTGGTTGTTGAATTGCTCTGCCAAATATGTCGCCTTTACTGTGATTGGTATCATCATTTTCATCGACGAGGGCATAGATTTCCAGAAAAAATATGGGTTTGTAGGCATTGATAATTACCGGTAGGTATTGCTTGAGTGGAAGGGTGCCGGCCATCAGAATCAGTACAGCTGCAAATCCCAACAGTAAAGGAATTTTGGCTTGATAGCCCAAACCTTCTCCGATTTCTCAAGTGACTCTAAGGCATAATGTCATGTGTTGCAGGTGATTAAGGGCCATGAGGATGTTACCACATCCCTGTCCCTAGCATACCCCATGTGAGGGAAAAGTTTGGAGTCACAGTGGGTGGACTTGCTTCCACCTCAACAAACCATTCATAAGCCGAAATGGGGACCTCAGGAGATAGGGCTAATAGAATCATGAGAGTGTTGCCATATCCTTGCCATACCTTAGCTGAGTTTCCGAATGCAGGGAGTCACATTTGGTGGGCTTGCTTCCACCTCAATGGACCATGCAAAGCACGCACACGCACCGCTGGGGCCTCAGATTTGGCTTGATAACCCAAACCTCGACCGATTTCTTGAGTGAATCTAAGGCATAATGTCATGTGTTGCAGGTGATTGAGAGCCATGAGGATGCTACCACATCCCGGGCATACTCCAGACTCCAGGTGAGGAAAACAAAGTCCGGAGTCCAGTGGGTGGACTTGCTTCCACCTCAACAAACCATTCAGAACCCGCAATGGGGACCTTAGCAGATTTGGCTTGAGCCCAAACATCCATCAATTGCTGAGTGCTTCTAAGGACATATGTTGCAGGTGAGAGATGAGAGCCGTGGAAGTGTTGTAACATCCTTGATCCACGACTCCAGTGAGCCATCAACCATCTTTGGGTCACAATGGATTGCCTTACTTCCACCTCAACACACCATTGAAAAACCACAAGGGGAGCCTCAGATTTGGCTTGAGCACACACATACATCAATTGCTGGGTGCTTTTAGCACAGAATGACATGGGTTACAGGCAAGAGAGGACCATGAGAGTGTTGCCATATCCTAGCCTTATCCCAGGCGGCTCTCAAACATCTTTGGGTCACATTGGGTGGCCTTGCTTCCGCCTCAGCACACCATTCAAAGCCCATACGGGTGGGGCTTGGATTTGGCTTGAGCTTGAGCCCAAATATATCCATCAATTGCTGATTGCTAAGAGGTTTTGCGGCACATAATGCCATTTGTTGCAGACGAGAGAGTACCACTGGAGCATATACGTCACAACCTTGCCATTCCTTGCTGAGTTTTCAATCATCTTTGGGTCACAATGGGGGGTCTTGCTCCTGCATTAACCTCAATGAGCAATGCAAAAGCCCTCCTCACCAAATTAGGTACACAAGTGATGACATGTATCTGATTTTGTGACTTTATTTCTTGATTATGAGCGTTCGCTGGGGATTTGGGGGTAATCCCTCAACAAAGAAGGTTGATATTGGAAGCTTGCAGCTGCTGCGAAATTGGCACTCTATCTACATTGATTCCATTATTATTGTGTTTAGATCCTATCTAATCAAAGGTAGCTGCTCAATGTGGATCTGGTAATACCGAGCAATCATCTGAAAAAGGATCAGTGGTAGCACATTTGAAGTGGCCCCAAAGCTCATTTTTTCATTAGCATTGCGGAGGTGGACTGCAAAAGATTAGGTAGTAATGGCTTAACCCGACTTTTTACCCTAGGTCAAGGCATATTCATGCGGGTTAAGCACGTTGTATGAGCGCCCGCAGAATTTCCGGGTGTGGGATTGTTTCCAATGAAACAGCAGCTGCACTAATGATTCCTTTGGGCAAGGGGCAGATGTGGCACGGGCATACATGTCCGTCTTATATGGATCATTGCTTCAGAACACGAGATGGTTCCGAACGGTGTTTTGGAAGAAACAGATTTTATACAATGGCCCCAGTTCGTGCTGACCACCAGGGGGATCAGGACATTGTTGTCTTTATATATGTTCCTAATGATGATATCACCATGGATGTCCACATCATGGAGGGGATCCTGAATCTTCGGCCTCATCAAAAATTTCATTCTCATAGTTCTGTTGACGGAGCTTGGTGGCCGGCCGTGACAGTTTCTTCAACATAATCAAAATTAGTGAGATTAGACAGGTGGGGGGAATGAGAAGATAACGTTATCCCCCCGATTGTAGTATACGGGCAAGCAGGCGGGCATCACCCAATGGGTCAGGGTCAATGTTGTCAATGTCAAATGTCAAAGGAGATATCAACGAGCCTGGTGGCCTCTGGATTGGCGGCAATGACATTTGGCTTTTCGCTCCTCAGTTTGGAGCTGAGTGGCAACAATGGATTGGATGCGATCCATGTGACCATCCTGAATCATGAAGCATATTGCTGGCACATTTCTTGTTTTTGGCCACCCAGCAGAATGCACGATCGCCATAGCAATGGGGCGGGTGGATTATCATTCTGCCGTACTTACAAACTGGGCAGTTGTCAGGATCAAAGATGGGCAACCGGAGTTTACGGAGGAACCGGAACAAGAACAACGAGTTGCGTATGCTGCAGTGCTGGCTGTGGGGGGCACTGCGTCACATGTAATACGAGGGAGCGAGAACATGGTCTCAACAGATCCACTTTTGCTTTATCCTCTGCTGCAGCTCCCGCCATTTTTTTGCTTCCTTCTCTTCTCTTCTTATCTTCTCCTTCTCCTTCTCCACTAGCGGCAGCTAGTTAGCGGCGCAGTGAGGGCTGCAGATATTTACAAGGATGGGTTAAGGGCTCGTCAGCTTGGGAGGTGGTACCAGAAGAGAGGAAGACATTGCTTCGGTGGGGCATGGAGGCATGGAGCTGGCGGATGGCTGGATGAGAATGAGCAAAAACACACAAAACAGCAAAGTCACCACTCACTTTTACTCGCCACAACAAACAACACGAAGTATATCACCGGGAGTCAGTGTCGGCGTGGTCCTCGCCGTGACGACGACGACTCCTCCTATGAATTCCTAGATAGGAAGTTCCTAATCCTTGACTCGACGGTTCATCACCCGGCCTACAGCAGCAGCATCACCAGCAGCATCACCAGCAGCATCATCAGCAGTATCAATATGCCAATATCCTGCCTGAACTGAAGACAAGCATATCATGATTCTGATTAGTTTACGTTAATTTACCGGTGCCAGCTGCACTGTACATGTACATATGTAAGCGCAAATATACTTACTGAGCAAATATACTCGCTCAGGAAATATGCATATTTGCTCATCAGAAGACAAATATTGATATTTTTTTATAATCCATCTGTAAGATATACCTACCATACGTACTAGATGTAAAATAATACACTGTAGGATTCCTTCACCTGCGACCACCACCGCAACAACAACAACAACAACAACATACCACAACCCCACCAGCTCCAACACGGCCCCACCTCCATCTACCCCTAACGAATCCTATCCAACCAATGAATTGCAACAAATATTCTCCCACTTTTTTTTCGGAAGAAGCCGGTTGATGCTTAAACATAAAGTGATCAGCACTATCACTAAATAATATAAGCTGATTGACGTCGAAGAACATGAGTAACTGTCGCCTACATTTGGCAAAACATGAGTGCAATACAGGGATGTCTACAACTGTAGAATCCACTATGTGTATTTGTCAATGTGCTTGTCACAAATATGTATTGATCGAAATTAAGCACAAATATGAATATTGCATATTGTAGAAAGTAAATATATTGATACGAATGATTTAGATGGAATATGCATGTGCATATTCATCTTCTCATGAGGAAATGTACATATTCGCTGATGAATATGCATATTTCATTTTTCTAAGCAAATATGCATATTGACTGAGTGAATATGTACATGTATATTTGCTCAGTAAGTATATTTGCGCTTACGCTACACATACATGTGCGAGTTTTTTAAAAACTTGAATGGCGAATTGATACATAACCTTTGGTAGGAATAACAGTAATAGAAATACTTAGCTCCCAATGGGAACTCTGCTGCTCTCCCTCTTCCCCAGTCAAACTCTAAACGAATCAGGAATCCCCAGCGGAGGTGGAACTCTTGGACCGACGCGACCAAACAATTGCACGATCCACTTCTCCTCCACAGCCGGCAAACTTTCGTGTCTCGTTCGATCATCTGCGATCAAGGTTTCCCTATCTGCTGGAAGGAAGACCAACGCACTCCCGGCCTTTGGCTGGACAGTAATACCCAACCGATCGAAACTGGTTCCTCCGCCCTCGATACAATCGTTCAGATAGCAAATCACCGTAACAACTCTCTGTCCTCCCAGGTCGGCCCATTCCGATCCCTTTGTGGGCGATGCGTCGTTGTGGCGGGCAAAGATTGCGCCAGTTCCATATCTTGTCACAACCGGCGCCTCGAAAGCTGTCCACGGATGTCCCGTCACTGCGGGATCTGAGACGCGATCAAGGAGGGTTCGGATGAACGATGCATCGCTATCTGTGTTGAATGCAACCGCCTCGCTTGTACGGGAACTGGATATTGCCTGGTTCCGAATGTATTGTGTAATGCTGAATGCAAGTGCGGTAGTTACAAGCGCTGCGATAGCAATGGGCGGGAGCGCAGCCGAGACGATGGAATCTATTGATGGCGACATCATCTCATTGGAATGTTCAAAGAGACGAATCACGGGCGGAAGGCCCGCGCCAAGACATAGCAATGGAATCGGCCATAATCGGCTCACGTCCAATGAGACCGAGGGGGCGTTCGATCGGCAGAGGCGGGCTGAGTCTGATGCGCGATCAATATATGCTTGGCACTCCTCTCTACTTAGTAGATTGTTGACAACAAACACCTTGGGATGGAAAGAGAGAACATCGATATCGCGGTCCAAGGCTTGTTGCACTTGCGCAGTGGCGGGTGGTGATGGCTGTGGTGTTGCTCTCACTAACACTGCCCGTCGTGCTCGCGACGATGACGGACATCTTGCTACCGTGCGAGTAAAGGCGGGACGATGAGCCGATGCTGGGACTACTACTATTAGTACTGCAAGAGATAATATTACAATTACAGGGGCGCTCGCGAATATCGCTGCCCTCATCTCCTCTTCTGCGAGGTGGAGCGGAGCGGAGTTGACTGTGATGCCTGTGATGTGGTAGTGGTAGCCTCCTCAACTTGCACCTATCTTTTGCTTCTGCTCGACGAGTCGACGAGCGAGGCGAGCGACGAGAGTAGAGCGAGGTAGATCACGGGTAGATAGAGCGTATCGGGTAGCGAGACACGAGACGACTCTATTACCTAGGTAGCTAGGTACGATACCTACCTATACCTACGTCACGCTTCTACCAATTTTATTTGGCGGGAAATATTCTGAACGGCTTCCCAGAAAACGAACGAACGGAGTGATGATGAAAATTTCCAATTTCCCACGAGAGCACACCAGACATCACACTCACGGCACCCAAGACTACGTACCTAAGAAGCACTCATTCCACCCCCTCAACAGCAACATCAAAAAAGAACGACTGCCCCAGGTCCACATCTCATCTCTAGTAGAAATAAATCAGACGGGGTTGCATCATGAACTCGCTGGGCAAGTTTCTCGAAATAGATGCTCGGCGGCTCGGCCATCATGCAAAAATAGACTGCGCCGCAGAACGGGCCGATTTAGTCCACAGCTGCTTTCACGGAAGTTCGTGCGTGGATGCGAGTAACGAATTCGGTCTCTTGGATCGATACTGCGAATGTGACACATCAGTGACAAAGACAGCAGGTCTCATGTGTCAATACAAGTCGACCTCTATCTGCATCACGGATGACGCCGTAGAGCAAGCGACCGATCAATTCTGTGTCAATGATGGGGTATGCGTTGCATTTGTAGGCGCCGAGGACAGTCACCCAGGCTGCATCTGCGAGGAAGGTAAATGGGAAGGAAAGCATTGTGAGTTTACTCATGGGATATTGATGGATGATGCATTGGATCTGTTTCAACAACGAAAGACTGAAATTGCGATCGAAAGATCAGCATATCATGGAGACTCGAGACCAACTGTTGAACTTGGCGATGAAGGAGAGCATCAAGCGATTAATAGAATTCCTATCCTCTTTGCAGTTGGTTCATTTGTTGCAGTCTTTACTGTCGTCAAGCTGTTGATGTTTGCCGTCTCGAAGTCCAGAAAACGCCAGCATCAATCCCAGGACAACGACTATCAAAGTGTACGTTTTGGTTCTACACGATCCAAATCATCACATTTGACAAAATCAACACACGAAAGTTCTTTGCCTCCCCCAGCAGACGTGTTTCTAACCTCGCGAAAGAAAGAGGCCGAACCATACGACGAGAGCTCCTTCATTATGTCACCTGGCCATGATTCCCATGAAGGTGACACATGCACAGGTGATGTCGAAATGCTAGATGCCGAGACATCTCGAATGATTGAGGCTCAATTCGAAATCCGTGAAATTGATAACGAGGAATCATCTCATGAAGAGACAGGAGAAGAAGGTTACCCAGTTTTTAAATATGCACCCTCTTATGAAAGCGACAATGAAAGCGTAGATCAAGATGGTGGACTGCTGCACTCTGGACGCATCACCATCAATAGCGGAAAAAATCCTCTTTCCAAGCTGCAACGCGAATCCTCCCCAAATACTGGCATCAGTGGTTTAGTTATTGACGACGAAACCGTTGTCTATGAGAATGAGAGCGAAGAAGACTTGTATAATGACCATGTTAATAACCGCTTCAAGGGTGTAACAAGTTTGGATGGGGATTGTGATGATGATTCAGATGAAGACAACTATTTTGTATGATACACTGATAACAATTATGATCTAACATATTAAACATTATCTGTTAATTGATTGTAATTCGTTCATCTTTCCACAAAACAGAATGGTCGTTATCATTGATATGCATACATGTTGTATGCTCACAAACCAACTTCGCATTTGAGTCGACAACAACTTCGATGGGTAACATGTCAAGGAGAGCACTTTCTTTGAATATTTGTTTTACCATCTCTGGATTGGAGGGGTGTTTCCAAAATCGGACGAATGTGCTATGCACTATATTAGGTATAAAAAACGATAAATCCGAGTCTGGATCTACATCATTGCTACGTTTTGAATGGCGTTCAACCTCCATTTCTTTTCTCATACAGGCTCGCATGGCTTCGAGATTCCCAGTTGTCTCTTCCCATAATATGAAGCAATTTTTCTTTCCTAAATTTACCTCCTTCGGCATGAGGCGTAATTTTACTCCAGACATGCCATCCCCTTTAGGCCAGCCCTCACTTTTTGCTGCATTCTCAACCACGTTGGTGCAAAACGTTTTGATAGCCTCTGCATGTTCATTATTAGGTACAGGATCCAATAATGTGCAAAATGTAACTATGGTAACATGAAGATCTGAAAATGGATAGATATGAGCCTCTGGATCATCCGTGCTTCCATTAGTATCCGTTTCATACCCCGTTGTGGAAACGAAACATGATGACACTTTCTCAACCACAGCCTGGTATGCTGACTCAAGCGTCGTTGGAAATGAACGCCAACCAGCAACTAGAGGAAGACCGAATGCCAGCTTTCCTCTTTCATAGTCTTCATAGATACCACCCTGAAGAGCTTTTGGGTCACCAAAGAGGTAAGGATCTCCTTCGAAGTCGTCTTGCTTTAATGGCATTCTGTTGTGTATTGAAAAGTGCGAGGTTACGATAATTATGATGTTGTCACTTCTTCATTTCTGGGGGGCGCTCGGGGGCGCTGCTTGGATGTTGGGGGGGACTGGCCGCCTGGGGGCGCACTACGGACAGCGGACAGCGGACAGGCGTCCGCGCGACGGCTTGTTTTTTCATCTGTCGAAAGCTCCCGTTCTTCGGGCTCATACAAATTCAAATATGATTCAAGTTCAATAGGAAAGAAAATGAAAGAGACATCAGGGAATTAGTATATATCTGCGTGGGTTATAGAATAAATATCTTCTTTTCAAGTTCAATAGGAAAGAAAATTTCAATTCGTGACCTGAATTTAGGAAACTAAGGAACTAGTATAAATAGTGACTCAATGGCCAAGACTGACTCAGAAAAATTGACGTTGCGTCAGGTTAATCATGATCCAGTCAGAAGCGACACGATTCTCAAGATGGTTTTGACGAAAGTAGATAATTCACCTATCAATAGGGCTCAATGCATCTCTTTTACCAGCTCTGGTGCGTCACAACTCACGGAGACGGTTCACACTTTCACAAAATTGACATCAACTCTCTATAAGGCAATATCACAGTGAACCAACGCCGCAGATGTTCGTCAGCAAACAGCTTGCAGATAGATGACAGATGCATTGGGAGCTTGACTGAATCATCGCCAAGAAAACCACTTCCTCAGACAACGAATACAAGCCAACCCTGACCCAACCATGAAGAGAGAATAGAAGCTGGTTTGCTGAGTAGGTCGTCATAATAAGAAACCATGACGGACACTCTGTCAAACTCATCATTACCAGCTGCTCATGAGCAATCGGAGCCGTCCGGAGGATGCGATCATAGTCGCACAATTATTAGTGCCTCAATACGGAAGTCTCAGCCTCAGCATCTCGATTGTTCAGAGCCTGATCAGTCTCAAACAGCCTCGACATTAGCTGGGGGCATGAGCGTAAGAAAACGTTGCTCTGACAGCCTCACGGAAAATACTGCTGCAACGAGTAACCTCTCTGCCGCTGCCGCCGAGACCGTTGCGGACGTCAAACTGCCCTCAAGTGATTCATCTTCAATACAACCATCGAATAAAAAGCTTTGCGTTTCGTTCTGCGAGACCACGAAGCCGCCCTCCTCCTCGGAGTTTCAGACTCAGTGTCCTTTCCTCAGCAACATCCAAACGCTCACGTGTCCCAATAGCAACATCATGAAACACTCGGCGAGCTGCACATCGCCGCCTCAACTAGCGTCCTCATCTGCCCTCTTGATAAGTGAGGCATGCACTACTGGCGAGCTCGACCTCAGCGTCAGCCCTGCCACCTTCGTCCAGACGATAGTACTTCAGTCAAGAAGCAGTACTGGGTCGATACACGGCAAGGATATCGTATCCGATGCCTCCCAGAGAGTCAAACAGGATTCCTACTTCCTCCCCTACTCGGATGATCACCTTGAGGCCTACACAACTGACAAGGTGAACGCCGTCCAAGGCAACGATGTCGAGACATTGCGCTCGCTACTAAAATCAGGTCACCAAATGCAAGCCAGCAATCGCTTTGGCGAAAGCATCCTCCACACCTCTTGCCGACGGGGATTTAATGATGTCGTTGAATTCTTCATGAACGAGGCACGCGTATCCCCCCGCGTCCGCGACGACATGGGCCGTACGCCCATGCACGACGTGTGTTGGTCCTCGGCTGCCCCCAATCATGACATGATGAAAATGCTCATTCGCGCGGCGCCGGAGATGCTTTTCTCGAAGGACAAACGTGGTCATTCGCCGTTTGATTATGCGCGTAGGGAGTACTGGCCGAACTGGGTTACATTTTTGAATGAGCATAGACAATTTATTGTGAATTCTCTCGTGTCTTCATTCCTGGAGGAGAGCCCTCACAATTTTAAGGGGGAGTGTATTGGAGGAAGGTGGACTGGTAGCCGATCAACGATTGGCTAGCTTGCCATGGACATAAAGACCTTTCCCCTTCCAACATTAAATTAGACTTTTGTATCATATTAACTCTGATTTTACTACTATCGGTTCCAAGCACAATACATTAGTTTTGGCTCCGCAATTACACAGAATTACACCCCCCTTTGATCAGATGATGACTCCATCAGGAGCCTAGGCTTCATGTTTTGTAACTGATAAGGAACTGCTTGTTTGTGCAGCGAGTTTAGGTTTAGTCTTTAATTTTTCTTCTGGGGGGGTGGGGGGGGGGGACGGATCCTGTAAACTAGATCGTGTGGCATAGGACCTCAAGTTGAGATCATCTGATTGGTTCCTCTCCGAGATCAAACTCCATATCACTATCACTTGTCAAACCTGCAATAACTTCAGATTTCAAATAGTGTAACCCACTTCTCCTTCTTGCGAATTTGCACACAAATCTTTATTTAGGGGGGCTGCCTGGGGCTGCACAATTGCATCATTCATCTGTATCTACCGAGATCACATCGATAACAACACCTATGGTAAGAACCACCGCAAAAGAAGTGACTATTACATAGAGTGGTATCCGGTCCAAAAAAGCCAGTAAGGGTTTAAACAAAGAGAGGAAAAGGGTAACCACAGCAAGGATCAAGCATGCGGCAAAGAATGTACCCAAGCACAGATCACGAGGAGTAAATATTTCTCCAAGTAGCAGCGAAGGGAAATATGATACTTCATCCAATGCGCCCAATGCTGTGAATGAAATGACAGTACACGGAGATGGCTGACTGGGCACTTTATTCACTTCCTTATTGGAGATTAGTCCAAGAGATGAGCCCTCCTCCTCCCCGTCTTGTGTATTTTCCTCACTTAAATCTTCAATTGATCCGTATTTATTGCTAGCTTTTTGTGTCGATGCTCGATGCAATTCGGCCTTTAACATAGCCCGTCTTCTCCTCTTGAGCCACTTTCGAATAAACAACACCAATGCGATGGCCCAGGCAATCCCAGCCGCAACTGACCCTAGAACTAATTCTTCATTCCATTTCCTGTTCGATGGTGATCCGGCATCACCATCATCTTCAGCCTTGGCAACAACCATTTTTTGTATCCCCAATGCCACGGCAACACATGCGCAAGCTAAACATTCAAGCGTACCTACAAAAAGGGCACCGTGAACCATGCGAGTGCAAGCTGGCAGAGATGGCGACATGTATGGGGCCAGCCAAATCGCATCGTCGGCCGTAGTGGCGGCTACCATCAACGTGGCCCCGATGATAGACCATGGCATGATGTCTATCGTATTGTTATTGTACAGTATTGTACATTGTACCTACAATCTCCTACAATACTCTACGTTAGTTCGTATTAAGCATACTTAAAATCAAAATTTCCCAGAATACTTAAAATCATTTTAAGTATTTTAGGAAAGTCCAGCATACATAAAATAACTCTACTAATTTTCCAATAACCCTATATTTAACTATAG
>JALLAU010000766.1:0-12746 GCA_036939495.1 Thalassiosira hispida
TCTATTTTAGTACATAACATAATGTAGCTACATACGACGCGAGTATTATCCTATTTTAATCGTAGAGATTTGATGGGACTGCGGGAGTAGCGAAAGATGGCGGGAAGCAAAAATCTTTTGTGTCACCCACGCCCACATCACAGGTAGATCACGTGACCGTAAAGAAAGATCCACCAATCGATCTCGATCGGCCACTTTTCATTTTTCATTATTTTTTCTCCACTCAACCGATCAACCCCTCTCAACCGTGGCGCGGTCCCCTGCTCCCCCATCCATCTCTAGCGGCTCTCGCTGCTGTCTGTGCTCGCTGCAAGCTCAATCTGACGATATGCTCCCTCGTAGACTCGTATATTTGATTCAGGTGGCGCTTGCTGTGGTACAACACAACAAATATGATGTGTCCGCATTTTCCTTTCCCGGCGTCACATCAACATCACGCGTCAAGATACGGCGGCATGCCCGAACCTCCATGAAACTTAGGCTGGGCTTGTCTGGTGGATTCAACGATGAATTGTTTCCATCTGACAATGATCATGATAACCATAAATATAAATCAAGCCATATAGTTTCCATCAAATCCTCCAATATTGCAGGCATGGTAAACGACGGAGATGGTACGGGTATACAAGTTGATTTTGGTAATGAGCCATGTCTGGTGGCTGTGACGGGGGAATCCGGCTCAGGGAAAAGTCTATTGGTATCCAAAGCAATTGATTTAGTTACTGGTGGAAAGGCTGTTTCTTCATTGATCCCACCATCTTCTGGAGAGAGCGAGCAAGACAGTATTTCTTCGGTGGAATTGAGTGAGTATATCGTTTAGACGGTATTTCGTGTCAGAGCTGAAATTCTTGGATATACCCACATTATTTGTGTTCAGTTTATTTTTTATGTATCAATGCTAACATCTCTGGATTTTGCTCAACTCTTCACACTCAGCCGCAACCTTGTACGAGCCTCATCTATCTGCAGTTCAAACCAATTTACTAAGATTTGGTATTGATCCGGACATACTTGTTTATCAAAAATCAAAGGTCAGCCTACTTCACCTCAAACGAACATTAAGTTCGACCAATTCTTCTGGAAGGTTGAAATCCGTCTGTAGGATCAATGGCAAACATATATCATTGAAAACGTTGCGGCAAATTGCAGCACCTCTTTTTACTCGTGTAGATGTTGGAGTGGCATCTGCTGCGTTGGGACGACCGGCGTCAAGGTTGACAATATTGGACATGGGTGTACCAGAGAGTATCAAACAAAATTGTGCTAAAATGAGAGATATTTACAAAGAAGCGAGGAAACGCAGAGCGAAGATCAAACAAGACTTGGATTCTCGTGTTTTGCCATCTTCGTTACAAGGGAACAGCAATGATGCAGGCTTGGATGAAGAACAAATGAAGTTAGTTGAACATTGGGTAGATGAACTAGGTGAGCTTTTTCGTTATGCTTCTCCATCAGCTGGATGAAACGAAATGTTGATGGGGTGGGCGTGCATCTTCTCACCTCTGTGTCAAAATATGTTTTTCAAATGCACGCAAAAGATTCTTTTGAGACAAGAGTGAATAGATTCCAAGAGGCATTGTTGGCACAGTACAATGAATTGCTATCAGATCAATCCAACGATGCAACAAATGGCTCTAGTGGCATTGTTAAGACTCTACAAAAAATGCAAAAGGCAACATGGGGAGCAATGCCACATATCACAGAATCAGATGACGACTCTCTGTTTACAAATTTACTGGATTTTCGGGAAGAAATCATAGCAGTTGAAAACCAATTAGTCTCTGCTCATTCAGCGTTTGAATCACTGGCATCATTGACTGCCCCCAACTCTGCTTCGGTGGCATTGGAGAACACCCGGGAGCTTTTGTATGACATATCGCGTGATGATAGCGGCCCGTTGTTCGAGACGATTGAAAAGACACATGAGCTACTCAATGGTTTAGAGGAAAAACTGAATGATTGTGCTAGATCCATCGATGGCAATTCTGATAGCTTGATGTCGACATTGGAGAAGATGGCTTTTACTGGAATTTCTTTAGATGAAGTTGATATCATTATTGCTGACTGGAATGCACTGGCAAGAAAGCATGGGATCTCGGTAAGTGAAGCTTTTCTAGTGTCAAACTATACTTTTGCGATATTGGTGGCTGATGATGTTTTTTTGTATCGCTCCTTTTTCGCAGCCATACTCTCTTCCAAACTGTCACATGTCAATACGGGAGGAGCTAGATGGTAACGTAGAGGCACTGAAACTTTTGCCAGGGGCGGAGGAAGACGAACAAATTGCATTAGAGGATTACTCATATGCATGTGAAGAGTTATCAGATGCACGAAAAGAAGTTGCGTCCAAACTCTCTCGGTCTGTATCAAATATAATGCCTTCATTGGGGCTAGAAGGTTCAACATTACAAGTCCAGATGCGTTTGCGACCTGGTGGGTTTGAAGAGCCGTACTATGGGTCAGAAAATATAGGCGTAGATATTGCTGATTTCTTATTGCTGCATCAGAAAAGCACAAGTGGAGTTAACGAGAATGCAAATTCACCTAGCACTCAACACGGGGGAAGCATTGAGCAAGTCGGAAGTTCTGGCGAAAAATCAAGAGTGCTTCTGGCCATAGAAACAGCAATTCCGGGCTCCATTGGAACAACTTGTAACCCATTCAGCAACAGCGCCGAAAGTGTGCCGAGTCAGAGTAGCGATTTGAAGATTCCACCAATCTCTATTATATATGATGAGATTGATGCCCATGTTGGCGGAAGAGCAGCTGTCACAATGGCGAAGCTCTTGGCAGATCAATCACGCATTAGACGCTCAAGCGACAACGAAGCATTGTATGAAAGTGGGAGTCAAATAATTGCAATCACTCATAGTGCATCGCTGGCGGCTATTGCAGATCGCCACATCGTCGTTGAACGGGGCGTGAACAGTTTATCCAGGTCCTTGCCGATTCGGACTTACGTAGTTGATGGACCTAGCCGCCGTAAAGAGATTGCGAGAATGACCTCGGGTGACTTGGCTTCAATAGAAGCTGAAACCTTTGCAGATGCGTTGATGCGAGATGCATTGCTCCAAAGAGAGACGTCGACACCATCTTAATGTGTCATGTTTTTTGTGTTCCCTTTGTCATGATGTTGTACAGTATTAACCGCATTGATTTCACTAGAGCATTACTTTAGAAGTATCACTGTCAAGTTCAACTTCCTCGTGATGCATTATATGCTTTCCTCGCCCTATAAGTCCATATTCTCAGCCATCCTCGCTTGAAAGCCTCGTAAACCAGCGCCCCATACACCAGTCCTCCCAAATGTGTAGAATGTGCAACATTAGTTTTCCCAACACTGATGCCTAGTATTCCCAAAACACTGAAGCCAAGCAACCCAACAAACAGATAATAGGCAGGTAACGTAATTGGAATGAACGAAACAATCATTCGCAGTTCCTTTGTAGGATAAGTTAGTGCATCGAATGCCAGCAGTGCCAATGTTACTCCCGAGAGACCAACGCAGCTCCCGTGGCCCTTGTCAAATACCAAAAATGCAAGATTGCCAACAATTGCTGCAGAAAGCACAAATGCCCAAAGTGCAATTCCATGACGTGCCAATACTGGCTTCACACTGCGTCCAAATGTCAAATAGGCATACATATTTACTGCAATATGATGGAAGCTGGCATGCGAAAATGCCGACAAGATCAGTGCATGGTACCTCTTTTTCTGAATCACATTGTACTGACTAGTGACAAAATGATTGCGTAGTATTTTTGAGACATATGAAGAGGATGGAAACTGCCACACCAAGAATAAGATGAGGGAAGCTATGGTTCCATTGAATAGTGTTGGACTGTATTTGTAAAGTTCTGCAAAGTAATTGCGTATCAATTGGGTCAATGGCGGCGGACGTTGGCGTTGGTTATTGTTTTGCAATGAAGTGGTGTGATAGAATCCATCTTTGTCCAAATCAGCCAGCGTAGGTGAATTTTGATAGTTGGGGTTTGATTCATATGATGGATCCCCGCCTCGAAGTTTATTGATGCAGGCGAGACAATAACTTCGCCCATTATCATTATTTTGTCTGCTGATTGATGATGTTGAGATGATGAATGGCCTCCTACTGGCGTCCGTTGATACAATTGTCGCTGAGAAGTGGGTGACGACCAGTGCCCATGCCACTAGTACGCGCTGCGGCATAGTATAACGTCTATGCATAATCTTTTGTGGAAGATTAGAGGTGTTGCGTGCTGGCTAGCTATTTTTTGAGGAGCCTAACTGTATGTGGAATCTGGATCTGGAGGAGTGCAAGAACTATCGTATGTACCTACCATAGTAGTGATGGCAGAGCGCGCCATTTTTTCGATGTGGCGTTGAGTTTTTTCCCGCGCATCTTTCAGCTTTCGACTTTCGACGACGGCGGACGTCGACGGCGGGTCGGGTGTCATGATTTTTTTATTTTTGGCATGTAGGGTGAACCATGGCGTATGCTCCAAGACGAGCACCGCTGCCGCTATTCCACGCACACGCAAGACATCATCTCCTTGTTATATTCTTCAGAATAGCGGTGCTGGCATATTGCCTATGCGATGCCTTTGCCAAACTGTTCGAGACGAAATCCAAGAAAGTATCACGGTTGACTGCCGAGCTCGCTGCCTTGGAAGCTGAACGATTGTCCAATTTTGTAGTTGTAATTGGATATGAAGTGAGTTAGAAAAGATACCATTATTTGTTAAGGAAACTCTTCTGAAAATTATTATCCTCATTATCTTTGCTCCTGTTCAATGACCACGTATCATATGTGTCAGTTTGATAAACTTGGATTCTACACTTCAGTGTCAGTTTCAACTGTGTTATTTGTGGCATTGATTATTCAATTGGGGAGAAGTAGGAGGAAATGGAAAAACTTGGCTCTTTCAGGCGCGGCAACGGGGCAACCAGCAACAACAGCTCCACATAGTTATGCCCTAATAATTTTACTAGGGGCTTTGGCTTTCTTCTACTACCTCACCTTCAACTTGGGAAAGGCGATTGAATCGAAGAAGAACAAAACATCTGGACGGGGTAATAAAGGTGGTCTTGACTCGGAACGGCTATCGAGTTTCGTGATAGTGTTTGGCAAATATGAATTGGACCAAACAACATTCTACCTACTAGTTGCTTCCTCCATGGTGCTGTTGGTTGCTTTGGGGGCACAGATGGGGATTTGGTGCAGGCAATTGAGGGACTCACAATTGCTAAAAAAGGATAACAGAGATGTCGTTGTTGTTAAAGGAGTAACTGTGCCTCCAAGTGATAAGATTCTTGATGTTGTTATTGTTGGTTGTGGTCCAAAAAGTGTCGGTTGGTTTCATTTGTTGCAATTCCTCGATATGCCAAAGATTAATGTGCGCGCGGTTGTGGAACCGTTTTACCTGGATAAATCAAAATGTCCCTACCCTCCACAATCTTTTGTTGATCTTGCCATGATGCTGGATGAAATGGGGATAAGGTGCACTTATCATATCGGTGAGCTAGATATATTCCAAGAGCAAACTTTGTGCGTCATTGCGGGTAAGACTGTCGACAATCCACGACTCTTTCGAGAATGCATTGGCATGGGTGCTTCGCACATTTATTTAGAGTCGCCTGGGGCTCCAACTATTGAGCAACTGAAAGACATGCAATCATTAGCTGCAACTAGAGGGGTAGAAGTATACATGGGATATCAAAGACTCTGTTCTTCGTACATCGAAAAGGCGGTGACTTTAAGTCGCTCGATACCAAAATCGCATGTCTTCCTTTGCCACAATGAGACCTATCCTAGCGATGAACTACATCTGGTTGTTGGCCAACAGCCCGATGGGATGCTTCGTTCCATGGCTGCTCAAGAACTGGCGGTGTTGGTCAAACAATTTGGAGTAAAAGCGAAAGAGATTGAGACATTCAAAGTTAACACCAACAGATTATTCAGCGAGAAACAAACATTTTACAATAAAAGCAATGGAAATAAACTGACGGACTTTTCCAGGGTGGCATTCAAAATTACAACGAAAAAGCGAAGGAGTGCCAGTGTTATGGCTGATCGATGCGGAGGCCTTGTTAGTTTTGCGGTGGTGAAAAGTCACACTGGAAAAGAGTTGCAACGCTTCCCATCTCATGATGAAGACCAGGCTTCTATGGTGCAAGATGAATTGAGAGAGGATAAGGAAATAATGCATCAGTTCATTATCGAGAGCGAGGAATATTTGGAATTGAAAAAGAGAGTGGTGAAGAGAATTCTTAGTGGAGATTCTAGTAAATCTTCAGGGCTGGTATCCATCGAGGACGCGGTTGATGTCATGGCATTAGCCGATTATTGTTCCCTACAAATTAATACAGTCTTGAAGGCGGAGGAATAGCGGAGAAGGAGCTGGCTTCACGACAGAGTAGTAATGCTGGTGTTCTTATGTAAATTGGGTTGTAAAAATCAATGCCAAAGAAGCAATATACCAACATAGCAACATATTCAATCCGGGCTGAGGAAGCGAAGCACAGAGCAATTCCAGGATTTCGGCGCAAAAACTTCTTGTTGTTTTATTCTCATCCCAATATTTTCTTCTGGGGGGGGGGGGTGGGATCTGCCCCCAAGGAAAAGGGTCCAAAGCCCACAGCTGCCGCTTTCGTGTATCTAACGGCTATCCATACCATCTAAGTATGTTCTGGCAGAACCCATTATCAAGAGGCTCAGTTAAACGACTGTGCCACTACACTGAGCCTATTGACAAAAGTCTATTCCGAAGGCCTTGTCCTTATCAATGAGTGCATAGAGATGATGCATCGGATATGTTGAGAGGCTCTGTAGTGGCACAGTGGTTTAACTAAGCCTCTTGACACCCACGGTGTCTCCCTGTCTGGATAAACTGCAGTGCAGAGTTTTTTTTTCAATTTCAGCCTAGCACCAAGACATTAGCTTCCTCTATATGGAGGATAATGAAAATGCACAATTCCAGTTTTGTCAAGCAAACTGTACCATAGTCTAGTACATTTTACCATACTACTAGGTTGAAAGAACCATTAAAACTTGCATCCTTTGAATACTGTGCTTCCTTAGTACACCCACATTATGATGTAACACCATTGCAAACATACTCACATTTGATAGTGAAATAAATTTATTTTCAAATTCTGAGGCCACTGTGGTGATCTCTAGTAGTCTTTAAAGTCTATGGACAATTGAGTCATCATGACCTTCTCAGAGAAATCAATTCGATTTCCCCATGATGCCTCATAAAAAGCCAGAAGTACTTTATTAGCTGGTTTTTGGAGTTGGAGGTCACAGGGGGTGGGTGATATGATGATATGGAGCCGTTATGGTCCAAGGCTCATTGAGAGTCCTGGCTTTGGTCAACCAATCATTTGAATTGCCCGTACGACCCAATCAAATGATTAGAAACATCTCCACAGGTGTGTGGACTTGCAGTTATTTCGTGAAATTCATTTTTTTTCATCATTTGGTCACAGGGTATGGAGCTGTTATGGTCCAAGGCTTGTAGAGTAGTCCTGACCTTGGCCAACCACTTATTCCCATTGAATTGTGGATCAAAATAAATGATTAGAAACATCGCCACAGGTTTATGGACTTGTGGTTATTGTGTGACAAACGTATAAGCTAGTTGTCGGTTCAGTTTTTGTGGGTTTGTCAGCAGGGGTGCTGTGGAGACGTATGTTAGGGGGTCAAGGCGGATTTTCTGGAAATTTAAAGGGTGAAAAAAAACAATCTTGATTGTATCATTATCTTCAGAGGATTCTCTAATATAGATATAGTCACTTTCGCGGCTGCTAAAAACAATTGTTTAAACCCTTCTGTTTTTATGTTAACATGTATTTTTGGCCGCTTTCACCGCCAAAAGCTAGACATTACTAGCAAAAAAGTCAAAACGTTGTCATCCGATTTTCCGGCCGTGGGCCCCACTTACACTCCAAAACGAAAAAGGCCCCCTAAGCCGCTTCTTATCCTGGCTTTTCTTGTCCAATCTCACTTTTTATTAGGGCTACTCAAATGAAGATAGCCGTGGCTGTTACCCCATTATTCGCACCACGCCACCAAACAATGCGCGCTCGGCGCGAGGGCGTCGCCTGAGTTTACCTAAGTAGCCACTTGTCTCAACTCTTCCCGTCGCCCCGCGACACTTTCCGTCATTCCCGTAGCACTACTCGAATATAAAAATCTGCATACATGTAGGTCTATACAAATATTGAGGGCGTAGAGAGCGCGTGGAGCATACTATTCCACACGCGGAACTTCGCACCGCATACAATAGTTGAACAATGTGATTATTAGCCAGGCGTTGTGCCACCGCGAGACCAAGTGTTAGTTTTTCCGGCGTTCAATTTTATAAGATTGGATACAAAAGCACAATTTACTATTTTCGGCGTGAATGGTAGTTGGGATTGGTGGGTAACTGGGAAAAAGGGTCATTTCGTTTCAGGATACCTTTAAGTTTTTCAGATTTTTGGTGAGATTGAGATTTCGAAAAGAAAAAAAGTGCGCGCCTGGATGGGCTCATAACCTGATAGGTATTTCAGATGATATGCCCACGAAGATTTCCGTAGGTAGAGACGAAGATTTTGAGGGTCTGAATTCGGGTCTATTTACCGGCCCTTTTTACAGTTGATCAGCAGGGCCAATGCAACATCTATGAAGGGTTCTTAGTTAAGGGTCCGAATTCGAGGTCAAACTACGGGTCTCATGTGGCCCGCGTCAAGCCAAAATCTCATTTTCCGCGAGGAGGAACATGCAACGCCAACGAAGATGGAGGAGGAGTTTGTTTTGAATGCTGGCGGATCTACTTCGATCCATCGTGAGGGGGTGAGCGTTGCTTATTGTGTTAGGAAGCATATTATTGTAAAGCCCTGCCACATTTTGATCAATAATTGATTATTCTCCCACATAATTTTCCCAGGATGAAGATATGATGATGAACGCCGACCAGCAAGAGCATCCAGCCAGAGCCAGAGTAACACCACCACCACCAGTCAACATCGGCGTCAACAATAATAATACCAATGCAAATACAACATACAACGACCTTGATCGAGATGAAGATTGTCAGGGTTTATCATGGCTCGCGGAGCGGAGTATAATTCAGCACAAGCTAGCCAAATAATATTTTGGCTTCCGCGCATTTTGGTACAACTTTCTGCCCCTCCTTGCAATCACAACTCTCACCTGTTGGAAGAACGAGGAGGAGGGGAGCAGGAACAACACCATAATCTTCAAAAACTAACCGCAATTTTCATGTCGATGGAGGATGCATGCACGTCGGAAATACCACCCAAGATAGTGCAGGCATTTAATGATTTGGAGAGTGTCATGGAGATGAAAAAGTATAACTTTCGGATGTTGCATACTAATCGGTTCTACAACGTACTTTGGAGACGATTCACTGGGCTAACGATAGGTAGTATACCGGTTTGGCCTTGGTTGATTGCCGATACTAGTATTCACAACACGAATAGTGAAATTAGGAAATTGATAGATGCAGAATATGATAATTTCAAGAAGGATCCACGACGACCCATGAGCACAAAACAATAACGCCATGTGCATCATGGTAGATAGGTCTGTCTTGGGAACTAGGCTTGTGAAACAAAGTTAAGTTGAAGAGATGGTAGCAAGAGGTCGCTATTAATATCTAACATTGTAACCTTAATCAATACAGCGGCAACACCAATCAAAATTGATGCAAAATTATATCTGATTTGTTTGGAAATGTCATCGTGATGCAATACTATGGTAGTTACTTAGCATGTGATTTTTGTGTTGCCGTGGGTATGAAAGGGTCGATAAATAACTCGAATGAGTTCACATGGAATTCACGAAATTTCCCACTCTCACCAAATTCCCATCCAATGCTACTTATCGATTACAATGTATAATGCGACAACGATGGGAAGATATTAGCGAAGCTGGAGGATTGCGGATGATGAAATGTATTTAAAATGTAGAGGACTACGAAGGGATTCATTAAGGGGTCTTGTTGGAGCACTATTTATCTTGTTGTGATTAATGGAGGGAAAATAATGGGGGTGGCGAGTCTTGGTAGGTCTACTATCGACGACCAGATTCTCCATTTTAATATGGCTATGGATATTGGTATTGCTTGAGATGGAGCTACTGTTGTTTCTTGCTCTCGATATGTTTAGGGTGGCGAGAGGATCATTTTAGTCGCTGCATCGTGATCATCGGCGCGGGGTTCTTTTGTACACAATGAGATTTTTGATTAACGCTGGTGCTACATCCTCAAGACTCGGAGATACTTGTATTCTGGTTGCGACTTTGTTGTGCTCAAACATCAGACATGACTACTACTATTGATGCTATTCAATCGGATAGAATAAGTAATTTCAACAGGACATTAGTTATTTTTCTCTTCTTGGCTAAAAATCATTCTTTAGCACGTATGGTATTTGCTTCAGAGGTTAGATAGATCTGGGGTCAATAAAAAGCAAAGCCGTACCCATTATTGTGATAGGGAATATTTCAATATGATAATATTGTAGTGCTAGACTGTTTTTGAGGAGGAGCAGAATGTGATGGAATCATTGGGAGAGGATACTGTGATCTAAAGAGGAGATAATAGCACTCATAATATACAAAAAAACAGCAAGTACCGTCATAAGTTAAGCACATAAGATGGCAGCACCCGATTTTCAGCAGTCTAAAGAATCGTCTGTCTATCGTCATTGTGCCATGATAGAAGGCGAGCTGCGTTTCTGTGCATGGGCCATTGTCAAAGTGAAAGTAGTAGAAGATCCTACTCTTTTTTTACTCGGGCATTGCACTGCTATTGTTCTACTCTTTTGGACTATGGACTAAGAATTGCATGTTTAGGCACTGGACTGTTTGATACTGGCATACTAGTATGTGTTTCTGGTCAATGGATTTATTAATGATGAAAAGAATGATGGCATGACATCATTGAGGCTTACTTCAATACCATAAAACTCCATTTTACGTTAGATTAAGTGCTGTTTTGAGCAATGAAAAAATAATAGAATAGGCGCCGCCCGAGATCCATCTTCCATCGCAAAAAGACGTTAAAGTTTACGAAGGAAAATGGATCTCGGGCAGCCCAACTGGCAGCCATGCACAATGATGGTAGTAGTAGAAAGATAGTATCATCCGTTTTTTTTTGCCATGAGACCCAGTGCCTTCAAAGGATTACCTTCTTGTACAAAATATAGGATCATGGTGGTACAAGCCCTTCCAAATTCAATCCCTCAGCAAGCTCAGCACAATAACAAACACACATCACCGTCCCCGCCTCATAAACACCCGACCCCGCACCATTTGTATCGTCAACACAGACTAATTGTCTCATTCCATTCCCACTGACGTATCCAATCGGCACGACACCGTACCGAGGGTCGGTAGACGACGGATCCCCTTCCGCATTACCGCCAAAATAGCCTAATTCATCAGTAGATACCCCGGCCTCTAGAAAGGATTCTCGCCATTAGGACCGGCACCATCGGCATAATCTTCATTAACATTCTATCCAGATACAATTGGATGGAAGTAGAAGACCAATCAAACGTCCACGTGTGAAAATGCTTTGACCATTCGTCACCCTACCCAGAAATGTATGTACACTCGTCCAAGTCTACACCCCATCCATGATATTGAACAATAACTTATTCTGATAGTATTCCATCATTTCAAACTCGCCACCGGTGGGCCATGCTCCATCTCTGAGAGCCACCACCACGATGGCCACAATCCCGCTCGTACGTCAATCTTGGCACGCAACATGAACCTCCCATACAAAAAGCTTCGTTTGTTCTTGGTAGTACGACTCGCCGAGGTGTATTCGCGTCCGTTCCACGAATCGCGTCGCGCCTCGATCAACGCGTGACCATTGTCGAGACGTGAATTTTCGAGACGAGTAGTACTAGCACTAGTACTGCTCCTCGTTATTGTGGACATATACAATTTCGTACCCGCATGGAGGATGGATCGTTGCGGTAGTAGGAGGTGTCGAAGCCAGAGGATGTATTGTCGTGACTGGAAATGTAGTAGGGGGAGGAAGAGGACGTGGATTTGGTATGTTCGGTTGGTTTGAGTGGGAAGGTTTCCGTGCTCTGATATTTGTTTGTTGTGTGTTGTTGAGTTAGTGAAGATAGAAGGAAATGATTAATTAAATGCTATCAATGAACTGGAACTTGCTGGAACATTAAAACAAAGCACTGAGTACAGCAAAGTCTCTCTAACTCACCTTGATGGCATAAATCATATTCCCACCAATAATCCCCAACTTGGCCCTCTTGGTAATCAACGTCAGATAAAAACCATCAAAAATACGTATAAAGTCAAATATACCATATGCTTTGCACATTCGGCTTCAAACCACTCCCACTCCCACCCCCATCACCATCACCGATACTACAGAACGATGAGCATCCCATCATGATGCTCTTTGCTCCCACCTCGAACTCCTCCTCCACTTCCATGGCCAGCATTTTTCCATGCTGTTAAAAGTACAGAGCCGAATCCTCTCCCAACCGATTGCCATCATTGATCACATCATTTTCCTCTGCATACATTTCCATAATAGTATCACTAACATGCTAGTGTTGATGACGTAGTGGCTATTGTCTTTGTGGATTATTAGACTTCGCAGTGGTGGGAGGCAATCAAAAGTAGTGATCATTGTGTAGCTATCATCTAATAATGATTCATTTTCAAAACAGGTCAAAAATTCCAGCGACAGCGGCAGCAGCGCAGCAGAAGCGTT
>JALLAU010000767.1:0-12772 GCA_036939495.1 Thalassiosira hispida
AAAATTAAACTGAGCTAGGTTATTGTTTATTAGTGCATTTAGAACCTATTCGTAAAAGTTAACAGCCTCATTGGGAATCTTAGGTCGTTGGATTTTGTACCCTTCGTTTTGCCCTTTGTTCCGAAAATATACGCCCGGTGTCTGCCCTCTTCGAAAAAGATATGCCTGGCATCAAACATAAGTTTTTATTTATCTTTGTTGATCTTTGTTTGATTTTTTTCTGAGTCAAATTCAACGGCTTCTCAGCTGGATATTTTGTTGCACAAACCCCATACTCATAATACTTGTCGCGAAACGTGATAAAGGTATTGTTCATGCTAAATTGTTGCATTTCCAGGGCGGCGTCAATCACCTTCTTTTCTGCTTCGGTGAGGTAATTTTTACTGCAGTATTCGATGGCTTGCCGGATTAGCTTGTGCTTGTTTGGCGGATACATATTAATAATATCCAGGCTACAAATGGTACAGCCATCGGCCTTCAGATTCAGCTTCGCTAGTTGCACCTTCAGATGACTAGATCACACGATAGTGCGCTTCATCGGATTGATCTTATTGGCATCAAAAATAGCTTAAGGAGGGTGGTTCTCTTGTGGTTCGGATTTTTGCCCTTCGTTTTTGCCCTTTGTACGGAAAAGATACGCCAGATAGCAGTGAGATAGCTGCCCTTCCAAAAAGACATGCCCGGCATCAAATAAGAAGATCTTTGTTTGAATTTTGTCTGAGTAAAATGAAAATTCAACGGTTTCTCAAGATGTTTTGGGCAGGATCAATGTTTTGGGAAATTTTACCCACACTATTGTACATACAACATTATCGTACATTCTACAATCAACAAGACAACAAAACTTCCCAACACATGAAAGAGGTGGCAATAGCAATCAAGATGGAGCTGGAGAGGAATACAACATTGTTGACGGGTTTGGATAGGCTATTTTACTTGTTATTTGCTACGCAGCTCCAGCCGATCGCGACGCTCTCCAAGACTCAACACATGACATGTGACTAAAATAACTGCTCAAATCCACCGTTTTTTCACCGTTTTTACGATTCTTGAGTGAGGCCAGAACGACTTTCTCACATGGCCTCACCTCGCCGTGTCCAGCGCTCGAAATCATGCAAACCTTTTTCCAGACAAGTTTTTTTGTTTTTAACCCGTACGATTTACGATTTACGATACTCGAATACTAGGTATGGACTGGCCCTAAAGATATCTCATTCACTCAAATATGTCTTTTATGTTGACAGTACAAAATTCAATGAGTTTGACAAGATCGATGGTTTCGATATATTGGGTTCACTCTGTTATTTTGTAGCAATGCACACATCTAGTTCTGTGTCGAGGAGGGTGCCAGTACTAAATCACACTTACTGAACCATATTCAGATTTGGCCTGAACTGAACAATATGGTATGAAATATTCTACTTCGGCAAGATGTAGACATTTATGCAAAAAAAAAACAGTACTACTCTATTTTATCTACAGGGACTCTATTCTATTCTCGCGATGCATCAGCGCTGTCTTCATTGCAATGTACTAAAGTTCCAACGAAAATACTTCTACTAGACATCACCTCGTCCTTATGTGTGTGACTGCTTTCATCTGCAGGCAGGCTGGCCCTACGGTAGAGTTCCGTTGCACCACTCCAGAACGACTGGCTCCAACTTAAATTGCCAGCTGATTCTTCCTCGTTTTCATGCCCCCCTAAGTCTGTTTTGACCTGTGTAATGTTAGCACTCTCGACAACAGTTTCGTCAGGATTGAGATTTACCTCTTCCCGACTATCATCCCTTTCCTTCATTTTTGGTATGAACATGAAGCAAAGGGTGGATAGACACATGACACCTATTATACATGTCAAAACAATGAAGCTTGCGTTCGGATCTCCTCTAACAAGAATGGACAGTGGCAACCCAATAAAAATGACTTGGCAAATCGATGCCTGCATTCGTCTCGGCGATTAGTGTGTCTACTCTTATGGGGTCAAAAGGGGGTCAAACAGGTTTTGTCTGGTGAACTCACCATGATAATTGAAATATACCTGCTTTCGGAGAATTCCGTTGACAAATTACGAGCACAGTAAGCTTGATAATTGGCCAAGAGGACCAGGCTCAAATTGATAAGAAAGAGCAGGACAACATAGGGTACTTTGTTTTTGCTGTTACAGACGCCATATGAGTCGATACTTCTGCCAAAGCCGTCAACAACTCCTGTGTCAATTCTCTCCCATCTCAAAGGATCCTCCTTTGTCCAGATCACTAACACGATAGTATTCAGTATCATAAGGACGAACCATGGCTTCAACGCATCTTTTATGTTCACCTTCATGCGCCTGTTTCTTGCGGCATTGCGCATCACTTTGTTCAACCTGCCAAAATTAATGGATTGCAATGAGCAATATAGTTTGTCAAAGATGTCAACATTAATCAGTATGCAATTCCTACCTCCAAGTCTTCGCAAATAAAGCCGAGAACATAGTCGTGAAGCCATAGTTGAAGAGCCATGGTATCTGTACATTTTTTTCATTAAGCAAGTCTCTGTTAGACAACCACGCTGTTGCGATCAAAGAAGAAAACACAGAGAGCAAAAGATTGTATCTTCTTACCGACATACACGCGGTATCACAGCCTTCAGTGGTAGCAACAGAGTCATCTATGCTAAGTGGGATGATGGTTGAACCAAGGATAATGGCACCTGCACATATCATGTATAGAAACTGAGGTTGTGATGCCTGAGGATAAAACACGCGGTGAGAGTATTGCATCATCGGGCAATACTAGATTGAGTAGATATTACACGAATTGGTGGAAATGTTGCTTGCTTACCTTGACAACCCTCTCCCTCCGATTTCGTTTCGTCCAAACCCAAAAGTAGAGAGCCAATGCAAATATTATCGACGCAACCGTGAGCCCTACAGCACGAATACCAGTGGTGAGCTGATTCAAATCTACCTCTGCCGATGGTAATGACTCTGGGGCTGTTGATGTTCCATCCGAGTAGAGATACACTTCATCATTGTAGCTGACCCAAAGAACATTGGATGATTCCTTATCTGGATTTGGAGAAGAGTGTGCCACTGTCTTGACACTAAACAGTATGCCCCCTTCGCTGTCAGATTGCCCATTGGAATTGTACAGAACAAAGAATGCACTCTTAGGATCTCGTGATGTCGTTTCAGGATCTAGTTTCACCGTTCCAGACGCCCCTTCAAATTCCTGAGATACAAATTTGGTGAACAATTGGTGACCATTGAAATAATTTTCGCCGTTTTGCTCATAGAGTTGACAGGCTGCCAAACCTAATGCAATGACCGAATCGTAGGTGAACACTGCCCCAGAGGTAGGTGACAATTGCCTCCCCGTGAAGAAATCCGATGGACCTTTGAAGTAAATCGATGGATCATTTAGCGTATTGTTCTTTGGTTGCTTGCAGTTGTAATAGTCCACATTATGTGGACCTTGTTGATACCAAGCTTTTGTAAATCGATCATATCCACTAATATCACTAACAGTATCACTATCACCATCCATTGTTGTTTCTCGTCCCCCTTCCGCTTTGAGTACGCCAATCCCCTGACTGGCAACAGCCAACGCCGACCCAGCTTCGTACACACGTCCATCCAAAAATGTTTCAGATAGACCATCGGATATAATCCAAACATTGCCAGGACCAGCTATGCCATGTTTGTACGCGGCTTCCATGATTAGTTCGTAGTGTTCATCGTAGAATACGCCAAAGAAGTACTTGTAGCCGGTTAATGCCAGTTGTTGCATTTGAAGTTCAATTTCCCTGGATGATTCGGCAACGTTGTTGCTGTAGGAGAATGGATTGCCCTTTATTTTGACTCTGTCATTTTCTGGTCTTGAGAGTGAAGCTTCTACTATGGCCTGTAGATCAGCAATTCATAAACAGTAATCGGGAGAGATAGGTGAAGGATGTGAATGATATAATTTAGTTGAATTCATGTTGTATCAACCACACTTTTTGTTAATGCGCAAATGAGAATACAACTCACCTGGTGAAATGACGATCCATAAGGATCATTCACATACAACATTCCAATATGCCTCACATCCAAACCCGGCTGAGTCAAATAATCCACGACCGCTCGTGCAGTCCCAGCATCCGATGGAATCAACCTACTAAAATATCGATACACGTTCGTATCATCCAACTCCGTCGACGTCGACAGTGGACTAATCTGAGGAACTGCATACGCTCCACTCAAAATGGCAAGGGGGACGCTAACCGCGCTTCGCCACGCACCTAACAATCCACTCGGAGGTCTCTCCGGATTATCAATTATTGTTTTCCCAAAATGATTTACTGCCACTGTCTGACTTGATTCGGAATCGTAAAAATCATCGAGGGCGAATCGTATAGGGCATCGTTTGTGTATGTCAGAAACTTCCGAGACGATGGACCCGATGCCGTTGTTGAAGTGATGTGTGCCTAGCATTATACCCGAGAGGTCGCCGTAGATTTGGGTGCCGCCATTGCCACGTGGTAGGAGGATCTTTTCACCGTTTTGGAGCTTGGAGGCGGTTAGGGCGTTTATGGTTATGAATCTCATGATTGCATACGTTTCATTGTTCTGCAGGTCTTCGCCGCCATCACTCCCATTGCTCATCAGAGATGGTGGGCGAGGGACTACCTCGACGGACCCAACCCGTTTAGATGTTGCAAAGTTGTTGATCTTGGCGCGATCGTAGATGGCATCGTAGTAACCGAAGGAGGATGGATTGAGATTGTTGGATTTGGCGGAGGGGCATGATGACTCGTCGCCGTCAAGTTGACGACGATGAGGTTGTTTAGGTTGAACTTCCGCCTCGCGCATTCTTGAAATGGATCGGAAAGGAATGAGAACAAGAACAAGAACAAAGAAAGACGGAGAGGCAGGAGAGACTAGAGAACAGAGCCAAATGTAGCGCCCAGCCACCAGAGCGAGTAGAGCAGAGAGCAATGGCAATGGTCGTGGTTACGGTTTGTTTTATGGGGATGGGGGGGGCCGGAGGGGCGAATGATTCTGATTAGCGTTCTCGTTATCGGTCGCGCGTCGCGCGGCGTACAATACGTATCTACCTACGTGACCTAACCTACCTTATTCACCACAACTTATCGGAAGACTGTTATTTGAAAAGGAGGCTGCTTCTTCCGAAGATTTGCAGTAACCTCGATTAAATAATGCTTTGGGATGGCACTTGAAGATAGCGGCTCCACATTGGCATGTAGACTTTTGTCATGTCCTTAAATGAGGATCACACATTATTGACATCTTTCTAAAAGCTACCCGATACTACCTGATGAATTAAATATTTGTTTCAACAATCTTATGTGTTGGGTTAGATTAGATTAATAGGCACTTTCGGTCTCTACTTCCAACTTCCAACACGGTAGATCTCATTTTTTACTTCGAACTTAAACTTTACAAGTAAGTCGGATGAATGGCAAACTTCTCACCACATAGAACTTATTATGATGCCTTGCGGTCTCTAATTCCGCAAGGAAGATACTCGTTCTGAGGAGCGAAGCAGATAATGGTATGCCTTGTGGTCTCTAATTCCACGAGGAAGATACTCATTCCGAGAGGAGCGAAACAGAGATGCCTACCACATTGTGTAGGCGAGAACAAAGATCGTGCCAGGGAGGACAAAGCTCATGCTCGTGGTAAGAGAAGCTGCGCTACTGGCGACTTCGTCACCATTGACCATCTCGCCAAAATCAATGTCTACCTTGATTTGGTAGAATGCCCTCTCATCTAGCTCCTTGGCGCTAGGAGCACCGAAAAGTTGAAGTTTACGTCCTCTGACACTTTCTACTAGCTTCAATTCAACTCCTCCAGTGATCGTGATAGATTCGCCTGCACTGAATGTGAATAAGTTGGAAGGCACACGTGTCGACACCGCCACGCCATTCATTCCGGGCACGTATTCCCTCGATGTGATACTTGGGACCTCGACTTGATTGTTCATGATCACATTCATGGTTGATGAAGGGTCTTGGCTCAAAACCTGTAGAAAAGTACAAGAGTCAACTCATTTTATTTAGATGCTAGACGCAGAAAAATATATACAGGACATATTCAATATTCACCATGCTATCAAGGAAATCAATCTCCATATCGGGGGAGACCGACCGGATGCACACAACAAGCTCTTGGTTGGGCAGAAGAGGGCTTGAATCGTCGCAGGAAAAGCTCTGTACGCCATCGCACTTGCAAGCTTGGACGTAATCATCGACATTTGTTGAACCAGATCCAGTGCCAACACTTCCTGCAACTAGACCATTATCGAATTGAAAATTGGCGGATAAATCAAAATCAATCGATAATACCCGTTCATCCTCGGTGATCACGTACTTGGGATCAGTTCCTGCGGCAGGAATGATCAAGCGAACAACTTGGCAGATCTCAACTTGGTTCGTTACGTCATTCCATATGCTACTACTACCCACTGCCGCCTTATCAAAATCGTATGCGAGGACAAGCTGGTCCCAATTTTCATTCTTGTTCGTAGGAGGCCCACTTGTTAGGGTAATATCAATGTCTGTGATGGATTCCGTACAATCCTTCTGAAAGAGTTCTGTCTCATATTCGGTATCAACAGTAATGTCATAACCAATGGTTAATTCATCTACACTATTGACACCGAAATCTGCATACATGCCGAGATATTTGATGGTCCAAGGCGAGGGCTTAAGACGTAGAAGAGAAGATATTCACAAGTTGTGGCGGTGTAAGCGTAATCAGGGGAATACGGTACTACAGCGGAAGCAATCATGCAAAGATATTACTCACGGTTGGATTGAGATTCTCCTGAATGGTTTCAATTTCTTCCTCAATTGCAAGTGTATTGGCTGCTTCGGTCTCGTCTCCACAAATTCCATCAATTAGACATGCGACGGAGTCGCCACAGATATCGATCAGTTCTTGAGGTGGATTGGTCAACTGACTCTCAAGAATGCCATTGGCGTATGTATCATCACATTTTCTGGTGTCACTGAATGATTCTCCCGCACCATAAGTGAAGATTGATTCCGCTTCGACGTTGACACACCAGTTGGTGGTGCAATAATCATAAGCGGCTGAAAAGAGTCTCTCCTCGTCCGTAGTTGGTCCTGGTAGGATAGTTCCATCAGATGCCCTCCAATCATCCGAAGAATCGAGACTACAGGTCCCAAGTAGACCAAAGACGGTCTCATCAGGGCGATAGCTATTGGGCAGGTATACTTGTGTCATGAAGTGGCATCCAAATGTTGCACTCTGCTCCACTCGGATATTGACGTAAACATTCGTATCAGTATGCATTACCGTCATCGTCGGAGAATACGATAAAACTAATACATTCGAGGCGGCATACGTGGTATCGGATGGATCGAGAGTCGTAGCCACTCCGCCGACATAAAAATCAATGGGGCAACCGTTGATTGTGTTCAATGACGTCCCTCCAGTCCTTGGGGTCGATAGCTGGACGGTTGGAGTGTTTACGTCTGTCATTGTTACTCCAGTCGATACAGACGATTGTGCACAGCTAGCTGAAGAATCAAGAGCTGTGAGCCTCTCTTGGATCTGAAATGTAGACGTATGTTTTTCTTACGCCTATGTAATCGAATTTGAAAGCAATCACTGCGGTGTCTCCATCCAGCGCGACTTCAGGCAGATAGTTGTTCGAAGCAGACAAGTCGATCTGTAGAAAAGTACAAAAGCCTTAGTAATACAGACGCAACAATTTACATATATGACTTGATGAATTCTACTCACCATGAACACTTGGCTCCAATTTTGACCAACTCTCTCAAAAATGAAGGCTTTCGTATTCGTTCCCTGGTTTTGTTCATCCTCGTTCACGCCTAATAGGGCCCTGTTGCCATCAATAGCAACAGTGTAGCCATACCACACTGTTCCAACACCATCGTCAGGAGTGAGGATAGCCTGCTGAACCCATGACTCACTTGTGCTAGGGTCAGATCGGACGAACACTCTGGCGTATCCAACTCCCGGCAACTGCGTACCCGTACTACTATCCCATTGGCCTGAAGCGCAGAATTAGAAGCGGCATGGGGTAAGGTCTGACAATGGCAGAGTACAAATATCGAAATAAAGAGCCTGTGAAACTTACCACTATTGTCAGACCCAACAAGACACGTGTCACCACTAATTGCTACCCTGAACCCAAAGCTCCAATCGGGTGGGTCCATTGGGCTGAGCTCAGCTCTTATGCCCCATGACTGAGCCACGGCCTAAAAGTAAGATGGAAGCATAGGGTTAGAGAGGTAAGAAATGAATTCGAACATGATGAGTCTGGACGAATGATGCATAGAAGACTCACCAGTTTGCCCCTCCCAAGCACTGCAACAACAAATAATGATGCAGCAGAACGAAGATTCATAGTGTGTGTGTGTGTTTTGCTCTCAGTTTGTTCCTAAAATTATGGAGTGAAGGTGTATGAATTTGTGTATGTGTGATATGGCATCATCCATTATCTCATCCTTGCTAATGTTCAGTTTTGCAGAGTTCTTGTCTCTCCCAAGGAGGTGTATACGAATTGATGACACCAAAACAACTTCCCACTCTATGAATACCAGGTTCATGCCGACTGCCAATTTTTCCCACTCTATCTAAAAAGATGACTTGGTACCTACCATACCATACCTACCTCCCAGGTACCATGCCTTCCCACTCGATGGGTGTCTAAATTAGTTGCCTACCACTCTATGAAGGTCTAAATTAGTTGATTGCCCACTCTGAATGGGGTGGTGGGTGGTGGTGGGTGAGCGAATGACCCTTTCTGAACCCGAAATGGGGGCAAAACAATACCCGTCATGTGATACCTAGGTAGTCCCCCTTTCAATATTATTGCATTCACCCGTAAGTCATTCCAATTTAGTCCAGCACCAAAAATCAATGACTGTGACTACATTTGGTGTTGTGATGCTCTGAAGTATGAATAGGCAAACAATTCCTCCCCGTAGACACATGACACAGTGCAACCTCCTTCTCAAACCCACAAGCAGAACAGCAGTAACATGTCTTGGCCTTGCAAACGACACATCGACTTTGTATTGCCTGCGTGGGATTGTTTCGTTTCCTCTTCTTGGTTGTTACAAGTTCCACTCCTTCCACAAGTACTTCAGCTTCGCCCTCGCAATTTGGAGCACAGGTTTCGGAGCACTCGTGATGATTGGTATGATCACGGCAATGTCCGATAAAACAATCCTTGCACCTCATGACGCCAACGGTGCATATGCAATAGAAACGCGTGCTTTTGCCACAAGCACAGAGCTGAGAGAGATGCTTAGTCTTCACTTGTGTCCTTTTATTTATTGAGAGTTGAGAGAAATTACAAACAAAATAATATGGCACAGTGAGTTGGCTTCGTTTTGATAGCAACACTCAGTTCTTACTACGCAACCATCCAAAACTCACCATCCTCCTTCGTCTGTATATTTTCCCGCAAACAACGGAGCAGATTGCATCTTGTGAGTCTCACCAAAGTCCATGATACGTCGGGTTACAGCCACAGCGCTATCAGTATCATCTGCCCCCGTCGTCGTTGTTGTTGGCCGCCGTACTACAAGTGTAGTTTCACGGACAGCATTGCGTAGTGCTCGCATAGTTCTCAGACCGCATGTTACCCCATGTCTGTGAGCTTTTCCGTCGGCTTCCTTCTTCAATGCCGGAGATAATGCGTTTGAGCACCACGCATCGATCATGTAGTTGCTCATGATCCGTTGTTCTGAGCCCATAACCTCCTTTGTATCCATACATATTGCTGTTGAGAATGTTTTTTTTACAAAAGAACATTGGGCGAGGGATGAGTACAAATTGTGGGATATCATCTTTTACGAAGGCACCTGTGCAATACTTGAGATACTCACCAACTTTGGCACGATCCAAATGAACATACGATAACCTAAACTCCAAGCTTTGTCCAATCTCTCTCTTCACCAAAATTTCCATCAAATGATGCATATTATTAATCGGTCTCTGGCCATTCACCGACGTTAATACCATGTTACTCATACCATGATAACCCACATTCACATCATCCGCCAATACATGTGATAAGATTATAATCTGTTGATCACCCTTGCGTTGTTCTTGCAAATACCGTTGGAATCCATGCAATTCACCCAAGAGTTCATTTCCCCCCAGACCAAACTGCTCTGCTATAGCTCGCTTCTTCTCAAGTGTTTCGGAAAGCCACGCCTCGGTAAGTGGTACAAATACACACCCGCCACATGTGACATAGGAGGGCATAGTACCCTCTCCCTCATCACATTTCGGCACGAGATGTCGTGGTGCTGATAATGTAGCATGAAGCTGCATTCGCTTTTGTTGTCTCATAACATCCAACTTGATGGTAGACCCCACGGATCGTTGAGAAATGAGCCATCGAAAGTCGATTCGTTCATTATCCCTTCTCCCTGATGGTGTAAGTGGGACAGTTCCATCGAGCCTTACTGGCACGTCATTCACTGCCAACAAGACATCATCGGTGCGTAACATGGACGTATGACATTTTCTATCCTCCTTGCATAATTGAGATTGGTATTCACTATCGTTGGATGGATGAACGGTATGATTTATTCCAAGGATGCGCACACCACAATTATCGTCGGCAAGGAATCCATCACCAAGTTCTCCCAGACCTAGAGTACGCCGTAATGCTCTGTTCTCCAATGTTTGGAAACCGGTAATCCCAAGGGTTGGAATGCCAGACAGGCGTTTGATACCAGACTTGTTTGGTCCAGTGCCCTTTGAATGGTGATGAGGCACTTGACTCCCCTTATCCGAGTGAAAGGTATCGTCGCTTGTGTAACGAGAGGCGCTTGCACTGCACTCACCGTCAGTATTATTGCAAGTAGCCGTCGCTGTGGCAGAAGGGGCATGCAGGTGGTTGTGGGTTGACCCACCACACTTCTTTGTCTGCTTGCACAAACTCAGAAAATTATGCATCACCAAACCAGGAATAACACTGTGGAATCCCATAGTTTCCATTCTTGAAGAAGAGGCAATCATGCCTACAACATTACCATTGCCATTGACAACTAGCCCCCCACCCCCTCCGCCCAAACTGCTTGACTGTCTTCTGTTATCACCAAAAGATGACGAAGCCATGGTAGACAAATTCATTTTCATTCTCAACATGTAATGTGCATCTTCCTCGGCATAATACCCCACGACACTCCCACCCCGATTCATGTTCAAATCCACGTGTCGTGAGCTCATTGACATCCATGATCCGTGAGTGGAAGGATTATGTAATCTACCAAAAGAAGTATGATGCACAGATAATGAAGGTGGTGGTGCCGACATGTCCGCTATCCCCACTTTGGGAAAGCTCAAACATTTTAGCTCTTCTCCCAATTGTGGCAACTCCATGGCAATATGGGGCAGCAGTGCGTCCAACTGAATCTTGGGAACCCCCACATCATAATCAATTTTCAGCAATGCCAAATCCATGGCGGGACTAATCCATTCGACGATACACCCAAAGGAGATTGGTGAGTGTTGTGTCCGTGCCCGTATGGAGGTGGCATGCTGTACGGAGTGGGCTAGTGTGAGGATGCGAATAAATGTTGTTGCACTGCTGTTTTTGCCAGTGTTATCGTTAGTGCAGTTGTCATTTTGGTTTGTTTGGGTTTGATGTATATGATCCTTCTCTGAATGAGTATGCATAGGAGGAGGAGGTGGTGGTTTTGATGCCATTGCAGGAGAAGCCGCTGCTGCAGACGCTGTCCCCTCTCTCCCCCCATCATTACTTGTCATGTTTGTAATTTTCTCAGAAGATTCACCACCATTATCCTTCCAGGGTATCACGAGTCCACTCCCCACCAACGAAACAGGAGGTAATTTCCTCCACGGTTCAGTGAAGGATGGTTTGCATTTGACTATGGATAGGTGCACCACGGATTTATGCAATTGTGAGAGCACATTATTATTTTGCGCTTGTGGTGGTGACGACATGTTAGTATTTTGCGCAGTTTGCGGTGGGAGGAAGGAATGCAAATAATTGTTATTAGGTTGGTGTTGCTGTTGTTGCTGCTGATGCTGCTGCTGATGCTGTCGATGATTATTCTGCAAGGCGAAATCGAGCAGGCCGTGAGCTTCAGCATGTGCGGCAGCCGCTGTTCCTGATTCCGTCGTCGTTGTCATTCGTGGCCGTTGGCCAGCAGCGGGTAGATATTCGTCGGAAAATTGTTTGGATGGTGGACGCTTTCTTGATGCTGCTGCAGCGGCAGCGGCAGAGGAATTATCGACTTCAATAGCGACTGCTGCGGCGGGGGTTGATGCACTCTTCATTCTTTCTTCATCAGCAGTATCGGTATCGGGGGTTTCGTCATTTTTGTTATTGGTCATCACAACATCATGTGCATCTTGATGCTGATGAGCTGTCGGGACTCCGATGACATCGCCTCCTATAAGATCCATATAATTATTCATCGATGAAGTAAAGGGCTGTATCAGTTGGGCTGTTTGAAGAACCGCCCCTTTGATTGGGATTGGGCTGGATTGGGCTCTGTCGCCTGTGTGAGTGTGAGTGTGAGTGGAGGTGGAGTGGCGGAGGAGGAGAGAGAAGGCGAAGTTTGTGGTTGTGGCAGACTAACAGGTTCTCCTGGGTATGAGTTGGCCCTGTGTGTGGGTGTTTCTGGGTACGGGGGGGGTTTTAGGAGGACCCATAATGGGTTTTTGCCTACTCTATCCAGTCTAGAGTTTGCATCACCCAAAAGAGACCTAACCTAAATCCGGCCAGATTTGGCGCCAAAATATATC
>JALLAU010000768.1:0-12763 GCA_036939495.1 Thalassiosira hispida
AATGCGGCAGGGATATTAATGCTTCTTTTTGGCGTAGTGATGGACAAAGGAGGAGGGCGGGACGACGGGGGTGGATGGAAACGATGATGGTTGGTGGCTACCACGTTATTGGCCAGGAGGAAGACGACGGGGCGGCAGCCCCGTAGAGATCACAACGATGGGTACGGGCCGGACGGATGGAGAGGAGAAGGGAGGATGGACCCGTAGCCGGCATATTAACAGGAAAGCTGGGGGAAATCTGGGGGAATTTGATATTGGTTGAGAAACCCAAGTTTCAGCTCAAAGTGACGACAACGATAAAGCATGACGGTGTGTGACGGCTCGTGATTTTGGCGATCCAGGTCTGATGTGACAGGCAGGATGCAACAGATGGCCGACAAAGCGGTCGGTACGGTAGCGCGTACAGTTCAAGACGGTTCAGTTGGATAAGAGTTGTTGTGACATGTCTCTCTACGAAGCATGTTCGGGCTCTCTTCTGTTCGCTTGTGTTCGTTACCTACGACCTACAATACTACATAGCATTTATTGCTTACGAACATTTCCGATCCCACTCATCTAATAGTTGTTGAGACATGTCTCTCTGCATGTTCGGGTTCGGGCTCTCTTCTGTTCGCTTGTGTTCGTTACGATACCTACGACCTACATACATAGCATTTATTGCTTATTTGTCCGATCCCACAAAATTGCTCACAGTTGCTCACCAACAGTCACCAACTCGCCACGGCCGGCCACGCCCGCCACGCCACATCATTATTTTCTATCCTGACCGCATAATTCCCATAATCACTTAAAGTTCGAGAATTACTTGTAGTCCAGTAGAGTCCAGTGTATTGTAGTCCAACATAAAAGTTCATTCAGGCAGTCCGTCAGATCTCAACAACATCATGGGGAGCGTCTTCGGAAAAGAAACAGTGAAGGAACCTCCCTTCGAAGTAGTCGTCCTACGCAATAAAAATGCCAAAACTCCCTACGAGCTGCGCAAATATGGAGAGCGATTTGCAGCCTCCGTCACGTACAGCAGCACTCAAGATACCGGGTCGCCATTTGGCACACTAGCTAAATACATTGGCGTGTTTGGGACAGCTCAGAATGAAGGATCGACGAGTATAGCCATGACGGCACCCGTGATCATGGAGCAGGACAGTGACAACAAGAAGAAGCCCGAGTCAATTGCCATGACTGCCCCCGTTGTAATGGAGAATTCTGGTGATGGGGACACGAAGAAGATGATGTTCATGTTGCCAGCAGAATACGATGACATGTCCAAGATACCCAAACCTTCCAACCCCGCAGTGCATATCGAAGAGATTCCCCCAGAATTCGGAGTGGTGCACAGATACAATGGAAAATTCAATGACGAGATCAATCGCCAGGTGGCCAAGGAATTAGGTGCCCAGCTCATGTCCGATGGAGTAGACGGTATTACCGAAGAATATGTTACTCAACATTTCCAATTCTGGGGGTACAACCCTCCATTCACCCTACCGCACTTTCGCAGGAATGAAGTGTGGCTCAAGTTGAATGATGATCAGGTGGATTATTTGAAGGAGAAGTTTCCTACTACGAGTAGTGAGGGACGTCTTGTAGGGGGATCATCATCGTCTATGAAGGGAAGGACCATGTTTAGCCTGGGTGTGTGTGGATTGGTTGTGGGTGCCTATGCTGTTGGATTTTTGTTTAACAAGTCAAGGTCGCAGTACCGCAGATTGTAAACAAGGGAAGCGTCGATAGATGACACCAATTTTTGACCATGTATTGTTTTGATATAAATATTTGTTATGCTGCTGAAATAGCTTTTGAATCTCATGTTGACTATTATTTTCATTTATCAACCTTGATTGAGTATCATTCATTACAAGGCTGAAAGAGCACTGTTCATCATACGTGTAGGTAAAGAAATGATATGAGCTCATGATTTAAATTGATGTGTATGCATGGCATTTCGTATGGTTTCGCATGGTTAGTCTTCACACACCTCTTTCTAAATAGAGATAAAAGTAGAGTGTTCCAACATCATCTCGTCGGTTTTTTATCGATGAAATGATGACATTGTTTATTGTTTGCTGTAAATCTCTGTATCATTCTCCGTAGAATATACGTCCGTGGGATCGATATGATGTATAAGGTTTTAGATGACAAGTCTCTCACCGAGGTAGCCTAACTTGACGCGAGCAACGATTGTGACGACCTTATTAACTGTGAGGATCCCTTGCAGGAACATGGACACACTTTCCATACTCTTATGCGTCCATCGCCATTGTGCAAGCAATTGTTCCATGTCTTCCATGTCAGGCTTGATAACATATTTGAATGAGTGTCTGTATACACAGAGGCCACTCACTAACAGGTCATGACAATGAATGAAGCATTTAATAATTAGAGAAGATCAGGGAAACAAGTAAAAGATTAATAATAGATATAAAAGTTCACGCCCAACAATATTTGATTACTTCTTGATCACATCCCTTCCAAATCGATAGACCCGTGGCGTCGTCGTATCATGCAAAAAATGGAGACAAATCAAATAGGTGACAGTTCTAAAAGCTAGTCTTCGTCGACAATGCATAGTCACCCAAAGTAACGGGAAACTCTTGTGTAACATCCGAGGAAGCTCATTTTTTTCATATCAATAAAAAGAATTTGGATGTCTTCTTTCGGTCAAAAGTTGCTCGCTTAAACCACGGCTGAAATACACGGGAAAGAAAAGGATGTAATAGTGTATTCATTTATCCGTTGACCCTAGTCCAGAACTTCAAATATCAATGCCATCCGTATCATGCCAAACTATTGCGCCGCATAACCTCATCCTTTTGCTTTCGTCGACTTAACCCGTGCCGATTTGTGATTATCCAGACACTTTCAGAGACATTGTCGCATTCGTACCGCCACTGAAATTAAACTGGTACCATGCATGTTGCCACATTTGTCTCGTCCATCCTGATCCTTTTGTAACCAGAACTAAGTTTTGTTTGTTCTGATTTGGTGTCCGTCTCTCCCTGCGTAGACCCAGCTTCTGACACAAACTTGCGCTTTTGATTATCTCCAGAAACCTCTGCTGCGACATCTTCTAAATCAAGCTCACCCTCATTGATATATCCCTCTACCCTAACTTCTGAGTCAAGCTTGATCTTACGGTCCTCTCCTGATCCATTCGAAGCAGCATATCCTGATCCTTCCATTGATCCATGTGTTGGATGTTGATCAGTGCCACAGCTCACCTCATCTTGCGACGATAGCATGGACCTCGTCTCCCTTTTACAACTAACACAGCACCAAGACCCATCAGGGATGCTCTTCAAAGGCGGTGAGTTGCAACCCAAGTGATAGTGAGCTTCACAGATGTCACATGCAATTAACATGCCGCCTTTTTGACAATCGTTGCAGACCAATATTCCTGCAATGCCTTCAGTCACTTTCGCTTTGCGCCTCATGCTCCTTGTCAATGACTTGTAGCTCTTGGTTCGCTTGAACTTGACGAGGTAATGTGTGATACATTCATTTGTGGGCTTGCCTATCGCTGCTGACACCTCTTTCATATTTTCGTGGTACTCGAACACCGCTGCTCGAAAACGATCCTTGTCGTCCTTAGTCCAATCGGAGGCATCAGTTGGGCTTATGCTACTAACTTCCTGGTAGAAGCCTGGAAGACGGTAACCTCGAGAGTGAAAGATATCATATGCGGCTTCTTTTTGGTTGAATTTGACCCTTGTATGGACGAAATCATTTTTACCCAACTTTTCTGCTTCCTCCGGGTCCCAAACCCTTTCATACCTTTCATTCCGTCAAAAGATAAATAAGTGCGATGTCATATATTAGTCGTTCAATATTATGTTGAATTTTGTAAACAAAAATTATACATGAACTCACAGGTCTCTTCTAGAAGTATGCGACCCTGCAGCAGGAAGTACATCAACCTGGAAGTCAGGCCCAACCCGGCTTGATGACTTCTCGAAATGAGTTCTCTCGTCTTTCCATGAAAAATGGTTGTTATTATGTCTTTGTCGAGAAGGACACGACGGCTCGCTTTTTTCTTCTTTGTCGGTAAACATGTCAGAGGCATCGGGTACGATCTCTAGATATGCATCAGCAGCCATGGCTTCTGCGGTATTTTTCTTTTCCAATACCCGCTCAATCACATCGCGCACTTTACGAAAGTAATTCCCTCTGAGTCTCTTCCTTCCAGTGCAACGAGACTTCTCACTTCCATTAGTGTCACAACAATCCCAAGGCGCATCTTCATTTGGAGCTGGACTCTTTGACCAGGTATGTGTCATCTCTTCTTGTTCTTGCTCTTCGTCTTCGCCTTTATTGCCCATTGTTACTCCAGGGGGCAAAAAATATGTCACTCCTGCGTCGTCCCCTTCTGCGTTTACCTATTGTGGATACGAACAAATAAAAGAAGGGCAAGCAGTGGTCAAGTGAGCGTTTTGGTATTGGTAATAATTTACAATACCCTCTCTAACTCTATTTTTCTGTGTCATGCAGTGTATCATGGCACGACACAATTTGCTCAAGCTTCAAGCTCATACTTGGTACGCGCGCACGTTATTCAGTTATAACAAGTCCAATAATCAAACAACAAATTCAACACACATACCAGTGTCCACCCCACACCCTCTAGCACAGGCCATACAACGCTGTAGAATGCCTCGACCTCGACATTCTGACGCTTCTTTTTCCCGTGCCCAGGGCCCAACGTAACTGATGCCTCAAGGGATTGCTTTCGCTTGAGACGCTTATCCTCGCCCCCCATTACTTTTGACTCCGCTTTGTCGGTCATGTTCGTTCGATTGAAGTAAAGCGAGGACTGAACACTACTGAACAGCTTTCTTCAATTTAATTGGCAATGATAGAAGTGGCGGGGGGGGGCAACACAGTTTTCAGCGTTCGTCGACCATAGGCCCCGCATACTATTTACAGGTCAGTTGAAACACACAAAGAATGAGCCGCGATCTATAGTGGAGTATCAGTTCCCATGCAGGTAACAGAAGGGGGAAGGGGGGCGACTCCTCGTTTTCTGCATCTCAGCAGATCTCAGCTCACATGCAGACAGCAGACACACCAATTATCCCTATTCTATGGACCAAGACGATAGTTATGACAATGATATAGCTGTTTAGAGACCCATGGAGACCCAAAGAAGTATTGGGGCTGAAAATGTTGAGCAGCACAACCCAACAAATTCAAGTGCATGTAGTTCCTCCATCACATCGACAACCCCCAAGTTTGAAGAGGGTTTCATCCTGTCGGGCAAGAGTCGAGCTTTCCGTACCCCCCTCGGATACCTTCTGGATTAGAAAGAACGTGGAGCTATGGGAGTCGTGTGAAGCAATTTGACAAAGTAGCGCATGCATGTATCCTTAATAGTGAATAAATATGATGCGGGGACGACAAAACACCTCCGTTCCAGCCCCATTATCTACTTCTTTGAATAGGCGTTGATTTCCCTACAACAAGTCAATCAAAGCCCGCAAGCGAGCAGAGACTCAGATTTGATGAATCTGGAGACAAAATGAGCAAGCCATCACAGGCCTGGGGGCGGCCCTAGATGGAAAATCATTCGCATCTGACGGGCGCGAACTCTCGTCGCAAATCAACGCCACACTGCCAAAATCCCCGCCAGCCTCTTGAATCTATTAACAAATCAGATACCATTACACAGTGTTGTACAAATAATCAACGAAATCGCAGGTGACACCGTGTTGAAGTGATTTGGCCCCTACATCTACATCGCGGAAGACGGCACCACTGAAGTGGTATAAACACGCAAGATTGTGCTCGTCCCCATTGTGTTGTGGGTTTGTCCATAGCCCAGTCCAATGGTGTCACCCCAATGTATTATTTCAAATCGATCTACCTACCGTTAGTGAATGAGAGAAGGGGGGTAGACTGCTTAGCCTTGATCCGATTCTTCCAAATCACTCAAGTTATTTGCTCTCTCTATTATCTATTACTACTTCGTGCCCCACTGGCAGCTCCCGCCCCCATGTAAACCCCGAACCCCAATCGATCCCCCCCGATCAATCCCCGATTGCCGATCGCTTGTGTTGGGGAGCGGCCGCGGCGTCTATATCAGTGAATATACGACCCCCAGTGGCTAATGAGGACACTGCTGATAGCCGAAGACCTCGTCCATTCGGTTCTGGTTCGTGATCGGCATGTAAGAGGGGGAGTCCCTGTCAAAAGTACGTGTGGGTTTGCGGCACATGTTTGCCATCATGGGCATGACATTGTCTTTAATACTCGTATACAAATAACATTAAACTAATGTGTTTGCATTCAAACTTGTGGGATGAGTGGAAGACATGCTAATGCACACTGCTGGTGTAAGGTACCTCTAGCGTTTGCAAGGCATGAGTCTCGCGTCTTGTCTCCACAAAATTATAGTTGTGGGCTGCTAATTTTGCATTTTCATCGCCGCGTGATCGATCAAAACGTGTCGACTTTGCACCCTCGCCGAGCAATCAGTTAGCATGTTCACCTTTGACTGATTTGACTGATTTTTCAAAATTGAAACAGTAGTCAGTGTCTTCTTCTAGAAAAATTGCTTGCATCAATGGCCTCCTTTGGGCGATCGCGAGTATATTCCAGGCAATTGGGTGAAGAGGACCATTGTTGCTTCGCCGCTGCGTTGGGTTTGGGTGTGGGTTGCTAGCTAGGTAGAGGCGCGCATGTCCCGAAGCACGGTGGAAGCTAGCGTTTCCGACGACGGACACAAGTTTTAAAAGTTTCAAGTCACACCACGGCGCGAACCCCCGTGACTGAACCATCTAATCTCTTGGTGTGACGTATTTTCGAAGAGCCATAAAGCCGACGAAGAAAATGAGCACTATCTGAAGGACTGTTGACGGAGATGAAGGTACAGAATCTGCTGAACGCTCGATATGTACCAATCAAACAACAATACAAAGTGAATCAAGGTCGATCAAACGGAGGTGCTGAGCCTTTCCTCAGAAGTAGATTTGGGAAGTACCCTCGCGAAGAAAGCACTGGTGCACTAGGAAAACTTTTTGCAAAAGATTTGGTGTTCTTGCGAGATTTGATTGATCAACGTTTGGCAGATATCCATGGCTGCCTACAAAAGAAGGTGACCTATGTTAAACATTGAACGCGACTCGTCTCGGCGAGGAAGCCATGTCAGAGATGAAGCAAGAGCTCGGGGAATGGGTATCAGGGGCTATCTTCACAATGTGAGTACCATGATGGACTCAACGTGTGCGTAAATGTCAAATGTCAACCTTTTATTAATGCTAATGGATTTCACACAAATTCAATAGGTCTATTCGCCAGGTAGTTTCCTAGGATGGCTGACGGGTTCGAAATGACAGTTGACAATATTGAAGGCATCCTGGTTAATTGGGACAGCCTAGTTAATGATAATATTGAGGTTTTTTATCGATTGGCGAGAAACAAATGATTCACAATTCTCGGAGAGTAAAATAATAGGTAATACACGCCATTGCGATAGAATCATGTCGCCTGGACTGTGACGTGGAGCGAGTTTTTTTTTTCAATTTGGTGTGAAAGTATTAATATTATGGACTAAAACGAAGAATACACATTGAGTGTGCACGAGACATCATAATGATGAGGAGATGCAACATGAATTCCAGGTGCGGGTACTAAATCTATAATCCACAGAGGTGCTAAAACTATACGCATGCCCCTCTTTTCACCAAAGGCAGGAGGAGCATGCAAGAATGTTATCTCAAACATAACCGATACACAGATACAATTTCTACTGTAGAAGGATGGAGCTTATGCGTCATATCGATGTGACCCTTTTTCATACTTCTGGGATGACGGGAGTAGGATGGGGCACCTCTCTGGCAAAGAGAATACGCATCGAGAAGCTCCTTCTTCGTGATGCCCTATTGAGCGCAAGACACAAATTTCAGTTTGAAGTCCAACCATCTGTCAGTTGGACGAGCTTTTATTGGACCTTGAAACTGATATGGAAGGGATGGTGAATGTGCTTGAATCATTGATGAAATTCGTTTGGTTTCGAGGAGTTAGATAGGCCAAGAAGATAAAACCGATTATAATATTTTAGGATTTGAGGGACAACTTACTTCATGAATGTATTCAACACGTAAACAATGATATCTATAATATGTCATATCCGATACTGGTTTTGGATTTCAACCTCTAACGTCCACTCTTCCTGGCGAAGACGAGTATGGGCATCCCTAACTTCAAGTAAAAATCAGCTGGAGTTGGAGGAATTTGGATTTAGATGGATTAGTGTTTATCAAATACACTTCATTTTCATGTGTGTTTTTGGAGTTATATCTCAAGTGTTTAAGGAAACGTTTATTTGCCTATTCATTCCTTCCTCCGGAATTGATGATTGGTATCGTATCTAATTTTGATGAGACCTTGATAATCTTTTCCCGCCAATTTTCGTACTTAGGAATCAGTATATATTCAGATCTCGACATCAACAAGAACAAAAACAACACAGGTGAACAACCGCATCCTCGATCCTAGCGTCATAAACGTCATTTTCTTGACGAATCAGTAGCAACCATGGAACACTCTAACAGCTTCACCACTTTGATCGTTGCATCCCTACTCAGCCGCCACTCTAGTGCTGGCGTTCGCTTTCGTGATATCCACGGCGACAGGAACATGATTAACAATATGCTTTGCGGCGCTTCATTCGCGCTCGCTGTATCCTTCAGCGTGGCGCTGGCTCGGCCACCATCATCATCATCATCCGACAAGAAAGGATCGTTGCGTAGAAATAATTCCCCTTTACGCAAGAAAGCCAGACACTTCTTGAGATTGAGAGCAGCTGAGGTTCATCAATCGCCATCGCACTCGACGCCACCTTCAGATCAGGGGTACGATGATGATTCGTATTGCATTGGTGTCCAAGAGGAGGGATTTTGTTCATCCGAGAGTATTCATGCCAGTGATATTAGTGATAGTGACTATGAAGCGTATAGCTACTATCATGATGATTGCGAAGATGACGAGTATGTTCCCACCAAGAATCCACTACAACTGCTACTCCATCAAGAGTATGAAACCCAACAAGATAATTATGACGTGCCTGCAATGAAGCCATGTGATAGTGATTATTCTCTCATTACAAGTAGATCGAGCTGAGATTATCTCGATAGCATGGTATCGAAGAAAATCAAGAACATATAAGGCATCCTGGTTAATTAGGGATTGGCGAGAAACAAACGATTCTCTTTTCTCGGAGAGTTAAAAAAATAGCCAATGAACGACATTGTGATAGAATGGTATGTACATCACCATATCATCGTTCGTAATACATATGAGTAACATTTTAAGTTATGCTTGCTATTTAGCAAGCAAAAAGGTCATGTCGTTTCGGGTGGTACATGTCGCCTGGATTGACGAAGATTGGCCATGGTATCAATGGTCAGGTGTGACGTAGAATTCTTGGGATGAGGCATAGCCATAGCGGGTTCTTGTGGTAATTTGACGTGAAAGAATTAATATGGACTAAAACGAAGAATACGCATTGAGTGTGCATCATACATCATAACCACATAAGGAGATGCAATATGAACCTAGATTTGGGTGATAATAGATCCACAGAGGCTTCGAATCTCAGGCAGGTCGAGGCGCTGAACCTATGCGCATGCCCGTAGCATGAGCAAGCAGGAATGTCATACCTAAAGTCAAAACTGCCACAAAGATACAAGCCTACTGTAGAAGGAAGAAGCTTCGGCAACAACAATGCATCAAATCGCTCCTTTTTACACTGCTTGGACGACAAGAGAAGGATGAGGTACGCGATACATCGCTGACAGAGCTGAGATATGGATCGAGAAGCTCCTTCTTCACGATATCGTAACCTAATGAGCGCAAGACAAGTCAAATAATTGATAGCAATAACTGCATGAGTAAATTCTAAGATGGCATGTTGGTTATTGCCACGTTCCATTGCGTCCCTGCTGCGCACGCTTCAACGCATCCTCGGCCTCTTGCACAAGTGAGCGTCCCTTGATTTCCACACCTACCAGATCCACACTTGAAGGGATTCATTATTGGTTTCAATACCCAACATGCCAGATGCACACGTCTGTAGGGATCTATTGATCTCAAGAGCCATCCCGCCCTCATGATGCGAAAGACATCAATAAGAATAAGCCCAATCTAGATAGCGCGGCCACAAAAATTTGGATTTAGATTGTTTAGTGCTTAATAAATTCCCTTCATTTTCATTTGTGTTTTTGGAATACACTCAAGTCGTTAGTGAAACATGTTTTTGCTTATGTATTTCTTCCTCTGGAGTTGATGATTGGTAACGTACCTACTTTTGATGAGACCTTAAAAATATTCTCCCGCCAATTTTTGCACTAAGGAATCAGTACATAATTAGTTGACATCAAGAACAAAACAACAACCTAAACAATAACCGCATCCTAGCGAGAGATTAGCGTCATAAACATTTTCTTGACGAATAAATCAGCTAACATGGAACAATCCAACAGCTTCGCCACTTTGATCGTTGTATCCCTACTCAGCCGCCACTCAAGTGCCGGATCTCGCTTTCGTGAGGACGACGGTAACGGTAGTGACATGAACGTGATTGACATTGACAGCATGCTTTGCGGCGCTTCATTTGCGCTCGCCGTAACCTTCAGCGTAGCAAAAATTCTGTCACCGTCATCATCCGACAAGAAAGCATCGTTGCATAAATACAATGCTCATTTACGCAACAAGAATGCCACACAGTTATTGAGATTGAGGGCAGCCGAGGTTCATCAATCGCCATCATACTGTACACCATCTTCAGAGTTGCGCTTCAAGGACAGCGACAAGAAGAGATACGAGAACGATGATGATTCTTCGTCTTTATCTTCGGACTATGATTCCTACTGCATCGGCCATGATGCAGGGTTTTGTTCCTCCAAGAGTATTAATGATAGTGATATTAGTGATAGTGACAATGAGGCGGATGCTAACTATTGTGATGACTTTTCTGATGACAAGTATGTTCCTGCGAGGAATCCACTACAACTGCTACTCCATCAAGAGTTCAAAACACAACAGTTACGATATGTATGCAATGCAGCCACGTGATTATGATTATTCTCTCAGTACAAGTAGACCGAGCTCAGAAGATTATCTGTTGGTGGTAACTCGATATCCACATGCCGTCCCCGCAGCCTAATGCCACATGGACTATCACAGAGTTAAATAACCTTCATTGTTGAAGCTTAAAGTAGTATTTGAGCAACTCATCATCTCGTATCTATCTGATTATTAAGATAGAGCGAAGTTCATACAATTTGCAACGCGGCTGTATTTATTATTGACGATAAGGCAGATTGTGATCAATGTAACACGGATGATGATACTTGAACAGAATGATCCTGAAGGGATAGCCTGTGCTATGCAGTGGTTTAGATGGTACAAATATTGCTGATGACGACTTAATTATATCACATAAAATCAATCTCAACAATACTACATGTCACTGATACAACAAAGTAAAGAGGAATTGTTACATCTGGTCATATTCATGTCTGTGATGGACACAGCCAGTTTTTGAAAAAATGAAACACTTCTCTTTTTTTTATCATTTCAGGTAATTTGTTGCATTTTGTGCTTGTATACATTGCAAAATAAGAGTAGACAAAGAAAGGCTGTGCTGATATGGACTTGAACCTCGAACTAGTATGCATCACCCAGTATGCATATTTATTGTACCTGCAATACAAGGGCTCGCTGCCAGGGTAATTCAAATCCAATGATCATGCCTTGATAATGAGGAATTGCTGATAATCTCATTTTTGCACTATTTTGATTCATCATAGCTCGCGACCCCAAGGATTGCCTCAGATATTGTTGACCTTTAGCGTCTATTTTCACTTCGTGTTCCTCACATGACATGCAACAATTTTGTACAGAAAGATTTATGAGCAAATGGCCCTCGCATCTCCCAGTGTTACTTCTGACATTCGAGGCCACAATATTTTTCCAGATTACACCTAGTACATGTCTTCAGAGAAATCTGACCAAGGTTGCCTCAGTATGCACATATTGTAATATATTATGAATGATGGTGTGGGGCTTCTTGCATCGAGGCTCGATTCGTAGTTTTGAACTCTTGCATTGGCGATCCATGTAGGAGGTGGCCTTGGCAATCAAATGACACGCCTCATTTAATGATTCATTTGTGATCTGGACAAATGCGAAGAAAAAACTTGTTTGTCATGTTCAGAGAGGTCCGATGATCAGTTCAAAATAATGATCTAAAATAATCCTGATTGTGTTCAAATATCATCCTCAACAATTCAGTTTCAACTTTATCTATCATCAGATAAAATTCAGGATAAAATTATCAAGCATCTATCTGTTCAAAATCTAACTCAGATTGAACCTTTTTATGCGAGCATGTTTTATACAGATGATGACCTTGTGATGCTAGAGAGATCAATACATATTCAAAAGGTCTTCAATATCAAAATTAATGAGACTCATGTAAATTGAGGCAAAGACTTCCTATGGCCCCTCGCGCTTCCATTCGTCTAAATGCCGTATCCGCTGAAGCCCAAACTCTTGTCTTCGTCTTCGGCGTCACAGTAATCGAGCCACTCCAGATAGGTATCAGCGTTGCCGCAACGTTCGAAGCAGCCATAAGATTCATTGGCTTCCTTATCTGCCAACCCTTCAACGCAGCTAACAGGACCATTCGACTGGCGAAAGACTCCCGAGAACTTCCCATCACAGAGGCTATCAGTACACGCAACGTTGTAGATCGCAGCGCCTCCGG
>JALLAU010000769.1:0-12761 GCA_036939495.1 Thalassiosira hispida
ATTGCAAGTTTTGGAGGATAGGAAGAGGGGGAAATTTAAGAGTCCACATTAGGATTCAATATAAGTTTATTGTGAATTAGTTGGACAATTGCTCAGTAAGGTGTACTTTATGTAAGCCGTCCAATTCTTGGGGACATCATTTGTAAATAAGGTCTCTGATTGGCTGTGGCTGTGGGTGTCTATCTGTTTTCCATATCGTATAGGTAACACTATTAAGTCTAGAAGAATGGTGAAGCCATACCAGTTGTTGCTTTGTTAGGCAAGTCGTAGGAAAGGCGGCTTTCCGCGCCAGCTTCGTCAGGGTGGATCTAGTGAACTCAGTAGTTTGCAGCAGTTTTCAACATGGGCTTTCATAGTTATGTATTGCAATCTGTTGCACTTCACGTATTCCTGGCTACATGTACTAGTAAAAGATCATATTCACAAACACAAATTTACCAATTATATCTCATTATTAACATGTATAAACATATAAAACATTCATTCTAGACTTGTACTGGAGGCAAAACTTGCCACACTCTTCGCGCCGCCTCCTCCCTTTCTATACATTAGATTTCGCACTGATCTTCCGGGTCTACATTATGCAACTCATTCATCATATCTTCCACCTTGGCAGCCGCCAACAACTCCGCCTGAATCGCCGTATCCTTCTTCTTACGATACGATGTTTGGCTCATACTGGAGCTGTATGTGGATACATTGTCAATGGTTTCCTTTTCGTTATACTCTGGTTGACCATGTTTATCATCATTGTCATCGGAAGGCCATCCTACCTCATTCCCGTCACTGGGCCATCCTACCTCATCCCCGCCACCCTGGTGACCACCGCCATAGGATGGCTTGCCCATATTTTGAAGGGCATCTACTCTTGGTGGTCTCGTGGGCTTGCTAGCCACTGCGGATTGTAGCGCGAGCTTGTCCAGGAAGGCGGTGTTATCCCCACCACCACCGCTACCGGAACCGATGGATCCCGAGCCACCAATATTGGGCGAGAGGGTCATCTTGGTCCCATCATATGTCGATAACGTATTAACGGTCCGCGAACCATCGTACGTACCGCCATATGTCGAAGACGACGTGGATTCTGCATATGATCTAGATCTACTACTGCTCAGCCCATATGCCGGTCGAAGATGATTACTATTCGAAGAATTCGACGATGTTGCTACCCGTTTCTTCGTCCGTGAACTTCGAACCTCCCGTCGTTGATCTTCGGTATTATCGTCCGGCTCTTCGTATATGGTATCCGGCCTTCCACAAAATGCAGGATACCGCCGTGAGGCAGCATTGGTTACCCGTGCAATTGTTGGGTTGGTTCGTAGAAATTGCAAATGGGCCATGGGGACCTGACTTCCATCGTCGAGACTCTGATCAGACTGTGATGCAGTCTGGCTGTTGTTGGGATTGGCACAGGCTGAGCTTACGGGGGTGGCGCAGGCTGTCATGCGCTTGAAGAACGACTCCTTTGGTTGGGGACCCGTCTCCTCGTCATCTTCGATAGAGCGACTGCCGGCAGTCTCGTCGGCTCCCTTTACGGAGGATTGGGATGATTCCGATTTGACACGATGAATGGCCGCCGACGGTCGTACCGGTTGAGTACGATTCTTGTCATAACCACTGCCGCGATTATTCGCCGCAGAAAGCGATTCGAGCACCTGCTGCCCCTCTGGCGACTTTGACAATCGAGATTCCAACACATACTTTGCCGGAGGAGGCGGCAAAGACGTCGGTGGTGCATTCACAGTCTCCTTCTCATTCTTCCTCCGTGGACCACCCGTAACTATAAACTTCATCGGCCTAGGCGCATTCCGAATCTTGGTAACAGTCTCGCCCCACATACTGTTGGTAATGGGCTTGCGCAAATCAACTCCAGCCGCTTCCATGATTCTATCCTCAGGGTCGATGACACCATCACGTACGATGGACGATCCTGTCGTGGCCTCGGTCACGGATACGACGCGGACGTACCCGTCCTCGCCGCGCTTCAATCGTATCCCCATGGCGGTGGAACGAAAGTAGACGTCGTTTTCGGCGGGGGCATTGTTGGTTGGGACGAAGACTGGATCTTCCTTCTTGGTCTCTTCTACTGCCTCGATGGATTTTTTGAGGGCGGAAGAGGATGATGCCAGGGGCGACACTGACTTCTTGTAGTCCTTGTTTTCGAACTTGGACCGTAGGCCTCCCACTCCGCTGTTACTTGTCGTGCTTTGTACCGCGGCAGCTTGGTTTTTGCTCAAGTAGGAAGAAGGAGCAGTATTGTTGGTAATTGGCCCTTTCTCTTCTTTCTCGAGGTCCTTCCTTGATCGTATCCAAGAAGTAGAGGCCTTCTTGGGACTTCTCGTGACGACGTTGTCCCCATTGTTTCTACTTGGAGGGTCTAAATTCTGGGGAGAGTCTGATCTCGGGCTTGCGGGAACGTTGTTGATGTTGCCAGTGAAGACCGGAACAGAGGATTTTTTCACTTGAGGTGCATCACTGTCCAGGTTGCTCTCGTCTTCGGCAGAGAACGATGACTCTCCGTCTCCTTCTCTCGCCGTCGAAAATGCCTGCTGCTGTTCGGCCCTCTTCTCCACGGAGGTCATCCAAGCCCGTGCCCTTGATGAAACGGACCTATCGGCATCATCGTTGGCACCAACAGTGGCAACACCATTATCATGAGCTGGCACAGAGGAAGAGAAAAGCTGATGATCTTCCTCCTCTTCTGCAGGGGGCGGCGGAACCCACGTAGTGCTACCATTCGAATCCTGAGACTCCACCGGTTCCAACCACTGCTGCTCTTGCTGCTGTCGCTGTTGGGCGTGTTCATTAATGGCACTCTTTTCTCGCGAGTTATAGCTCTTCTTCAGCCTGTTTTTCAGACTATCGGAAATGAAGCCAATGTTGGAGGGTTCGAACAAGTCACTGTCGGCGTCGGAACACTTTTCCTTGACTACCTTGACTTGTCCTGCTTCACTACCGTCAATGTCGTCGAAGGGATCGATAATGTTGGAGAAATGGAAGGGGGAGGGTGACTGTTGCGATCGTTGCTGTGACTGTTGCTGTTGCGGGCTTTGCTGCGGTTGGTTATTGCTACTGCTGTTCGAAAGGTGGAGTAAATGATTGCTCATTGAACTATTATTACCACTCGAGTCAACGGCCTTGCTCGTATCCGGAGACATGGCCCTGACTGCGGCATCATCAGAGTCGTCTAATGGATTCCTGGCCGGGATATCAGGGTCATTGTTTGCTCTTTCCAGCCATGAATTGAGTGATCGCTTGTTGTCTGGAGCGGTGGGTGGCTTTTGGTCGTACTGGAGTGGCGTGGCACTGCTGCCGGAAGCAGCACTGACTTCCTTTTCGCCATTTTCTTGATTTTCCTTATCGCTCCCGCTGTCGGTTGTCATTAGGGACGGTAGGACGATGTCTCTGGTTCGACGTTGGGGCACGGCAACATCCTTGTCCACATCCTCTGAGCTCATCGCTGCTGCAGCTCTGGTTCGACGTTGAGGAGGCCGAGGAACATAGCTATGCGCGTGTCCTGAGCCCATTGCTGCTGCTGCTTGAGTAACTTCAATCTCTTCCTCTGACTCTTCGTGCATCCCCTCGCTCGCCTCCTGGCTCCTCAACTTGGCATTCACGATATCCTCAAACGCGGAAGCAGAATCGGCAGACTCAATCTCCTCCTCTAACACCGATGGAAGTTCTTGCTGCACTGAAGGGGAGAAGGCCAAGTCCTCTTCCGGACTGACATAGTGAATGTCCCCAGCAGTGACAACATTCTCACCACCCGCGTCAATGCTGACAGGGCTACCATTGGTACTGCCACCAACCAATTTCACACCCTCCAATGTGGATCGAGTCAATTCGCTAACGTCGTCATCGGCGCTACCATCCGGCTTGACCCATCCACGTTCATAATCCCAATGCCTGCCAGAGTTATCGTACGTGGTAACGTTCGCGGCGGCATTTTCCATTGATTCCTTCCATCCAATGGGTTTCTTCTCGGGGCGTTGAGCGGCTAGCTTACGTCGGTCGGTGGGACGATGTCTACGTGCTGCACGACGTTTGGGCGCGGCAGAGTTGCTGTAGACACTCGAACCTTCCGCCGCGGTATTAATGGTGTTGACCGTCATGGCATCAAAGACGGAGTCATCATCTTGTGACTGCATGGGAGAAGGTCCCGAGGCGTCGTAATCATTTACGGACTTGATCACGGCCACTGACGATTCCTTCGATGTGATCATCGTCTCTCGCTCCTTCGCCCACGTTGCCGGAAAGTCCACGGGCTCAGCAGCACCACGACTGCCATTATTCTCCTCAGGCCTACTCTCACCAGCATGCTGTTGCTTACTCTCATACTCTTCCCTCGGAAACCTCTTTGCCGGAATAGCAAGGTGCAAACTCCCAATACTCTTTTTGGTATACACACTCTCCTCATCACCATTTTCAAGATGCACCACCTCCGGCTCGGTATAATCGACCCATCCGTGTTCCGGATCCCAAATCTGTCCTTGGGTAGATGCCGCATCACGAATAGAATCGAGCCACCCCTTTGACTTTGGATTGTGATTGGATGCTTGTTTTGCTTGGAGGAGACGTTTGGACGCGGCTCCCTTGTGGCGTTTGCGCTGTGATTTGGATGTAACACTTCCTGCCCAGGTGGAGTTGGCAATGGATTCGACTATTGAGCCATCAAGTATGCTTGAGGTGCCGTCGTCGTCGTTGGGGCCCATAGCCGTTGCTGCGGTGGCTGCTGTGGCTATTGACCTGGCATGTGATTCCGTCGGGGACTCATCCATGGGACTACGAGGGTAGACATAGCTTGCCGCCGCGACTTTACCAGCAATGTACCCATCTTCCTCTTCATATTGATGGTCATCCTGCGGAACTTGCTCAGAAGCCAATGTGGCAACTGTGTACATTGCCTCGCTGCCGGGCGAACGTGCATCCGCCTCTTCCTCTTGAGGAGAGATGTCGGCAGAGTACATGGGTGTTGCCTCGCTGCCCGGTGATGTTACTGCCTCACGATGCGAGGTGACAGACTGAGAGTGCACTGACCTTTCCTCCTCACGTTGCGATGACGCAGACTGAGAGTACATTGACTTATCCTCGCTAGCAGGCGAAAGTGCCCCCTCACGAGGCGAAGTAGCAGCCGAGTACATTGATGTTGCCTCACTGCCCGGAGATAGTGCCAACGAATCAATCCTCGATTCTTGCGGGGAAACCATATCACCATCATCGTCTTCTTCGTCTTCGTAATCAGTGACAGATGTAGGCGTGGTCGAATAAGTGTAGCTCTTTCGTCCCTCGGACACGTCTGGAGTGATGGCTGGCGAGTATGCCGCGGGTGGAGCTTCTGGAGGAGCAAGAGCTCGAGACCGAGCCTCCGATGCTGCCTCTGCATTTTCTTGAGCGGTTAATGAATCCATGACACCAGCCGCTCTCGTCGCCGCTTCTGCTGCCGCCTCTGCATTTTCTTGAGCAACCAACGAATCCATAACTGCCCCCTTTGTGTCATAATTCGCCTTCTTGTCCACGACAACATTCTCTTCCACTTCCACTTGATCCATTTCTTCGCTCTCGCTCCTGCTCACATGCAACCAACTAGGCACACCCTCCACATCTTTCTCCACACTCCTACTCGGTGCCACATTATCCAATGCTGCATCACTATCCAACTTGGAGAATGATTTCTTCCTCCTACCCAACAAGCTGAGTGCTGACGTCAACGACTTACTAGACTTGGCGGTAAAGTCGGACTTGGACTCGTCATACTCTGCTCCATTCCTTGGAGAGGTTGATGGCATTGCAGAAGCAGATGTCACATTCTTGTACTTGGCAGAGGAGCCGCCCATTTGATTACGAGAAACCTTGGCAGCCAATCCAGAAGCTACGGCGGCTCCTAGCAGCTTGCCCCTTCGTGATTTACCCCGGGAGGTGACTGGGGAAATGGTATTGTCTTCCAATAATCCAGAGTCATCGTATCCATCGTTCGCTTCTTGTTCGTTGGGATCCAGTCCGCGGCCGCGGGCGTCGTAGTAGCCAATGCCGCTGGATATGAGACCGACTACCTCGGGCTCCGTAGATGGCGCAAAGGATGCTGCCTGCTGACTTGCTGCGCCGTCGTCAGACTCTTGCTGTTGCACCTCGCGCTCGCGTTCCCTCGACTTGGACCTCGATCTTTGCTTGGCACGAACAATGGCAGGTATCGCCGCCATACCCGCCAACGCCCCGATTCTTCCCCCGTTCGACTTGGCGGCGCCGCTGCCATCCTGGGCCATATCCGAGGATGATATTGTAGCGGCACCACCCGCTATAGCCACCTGTCGTTGATCCACTAGCACACCACTACTTGGGGGGACCCAGCTCTCGACTTGAGTAATCTGATGATAATCATCTTTCGTAGTTGACAACTCGGCACTCTCGGCACTCTCGCCGCTGAAGCCCCGGTCGATAACTTTCCCAGTTGGATCTTCCGACAGGACCGGGTAGGGCACGGAACGCGCGGAGGGTCCCTCGTTGGGACCGTCGGTTATATGGGTGTCGTCTTCGTCCATGGTATCCTCATCTTCACATTCATCTCCCTCCTCCACTCCTCCATTGCTATCACCATTGACAACACCATTGCCGCCATCACGCTCTCGCGCAATACTCCTAGCAGCATCCTGGGGAGTCAATCCGCTATTCAACAGCCTCAAGAACTTTCTCTTTTCGGAGGGACTAAAGCTGTTATAGTCGGCATTGTAATTCGATTGCAACCCAGAGGGTACTCCAGTGTCTTGACGGGATATGGATCCCAGTGTCGACTCTTCCTGGTCTTCTTCTTCTTCTTCATCCGCTGCTTTTTTGTAGTCTTTATTGGTGGTTGTTCCGCCATTGGTTCCGGATCGAGTTGCCGTGGCGGCAATGGCCGCAGCTCCGGCTGCAGCAGCGGCGGCGGCACTCAACCCAGCGTTCGAAGTAGACGACTTGCCATTATTGCCCTCGGTGGTAGCAGACCTGGTATTGCCGTCGGAAGCAGCAGCGCCACCGCCACTGTTGCTAGCGTAATCCATCTTGGCACGTTCTGCCAATTGACGCAAGTACGAATTCTTCTTGTTCGAACTCCACGCTGCTGCTTCGGATTCGAGTTCTTCTTCGTCGTACATGGATGCTGCCTTGGCGGCGGCTGCGGCGCCGTTGGCATCTCGTGGATCACCTGCATTGGCACCTACAGCTCCGGCGTCCCCTTGTTGCACCCCTCGTGCAGCACTGCCACCAGGAGGGACCCAACTCTTCTGCTGCTCCACCTCATCACCATCGACTTCGACTTGGCTGCGTTCCAATCCCAATTCTTGTTCGAACGTCATGGACGAATACATGTCCGTCAATTTCGTTCTGCCCCTCGGAGAAGAACTGCCACCATCGCCCTCTTCCACGGGATCCTTGCCAGTGCGGGTGGTGGCAGTCACGAGCGTCTTTCTTGGGGAGGATACTCTCCCATCGTCCTCCGAGTCCTTGAAAAGGCTCATCCACTTCTTCTTGGAGGGGAGGTGCAGTAACTTTTTGAGACCACGCTTCTTCTTCTTCTTCTTCCCATCTGCAGACATGCCTCCAGCAGCATCATCGGCCTCGCCACCACTGTGATACTGCAATTCAATAGCGGCATCTTCCTCAATATCCCCCAACCCTAGCTCGTCACCATCATCATTTAAATACTCTTCCGCGTCCATAATGGCATCGAGCGTCTCGCTGCCTTCCGTACCAACGGAGGAATTCTCGCCGTCGCTCACCAACGCCGCCGCACCGGCGGAGACTACTTGGCCTCGGTCGTTCGTCGCGAATCGGTTCTTCTTCTCGCCGATGATTCGGTGTGCTCTCGTCTTGTTGGGAGATGTGGTGGTAGTAGCGTTGTTGGTATTTCCGTTGGCGTCGAAGGTTTCGTAGCCGCACATGGTTGACAGTGCCGTGGTGATGCATGCCAGCATTCCACCCTCGCCCTCGTCGTCGTCGTCATGGTCCTTGTTGGCAGCTCGTTCCGTCCCTCCTCTGTTCCCTCCTCGGGTGCCACCGCCATTGCGATGATTGCCATTCTTCCCATCCGTAGTAGTTCGATAAGTGCTTGCGCGACCCGATCGTCCGCTTCGTCCCGTCCTGCCCGTATCCATGGTCTGAAAAGTGCGATCCAACGATTGATCGCCGTCGTCGTCGTTCGACTCGTTTTCTTGATTATACTTGTCCATGGTAAGATCATCATCATCGTCATTGCTCCTCCCATCATCATCAGTAGTAGTAGTAGTATAGCCTTTTCGTCTCTCATTGTTGTTGTTGTTGTTGTTGTTGTTGTTCTTGTACTCTTTTTCGTCTTCTTCTTCGTACTCGGCACCATTTTCGGTGGCGTAGCACGCTGCCTTTTCGAGCAGGTTCCAATGATTAGTACTGCCGCCACCTCCTCTTGCGCTATTATTCGACGGCTTCTTGGTGGCACTTTGTGCCGGCGAGGAGGGGTTATCGCCATCCTCGGAGTCGGCAGGTTGGTGTTGGTGGATCAAGTCCAGCCCGATGGAGGAGGCGCCGTCGTTGATATCCTCCGCAGAGACCACCCCCCTGCGACTGCCTCCTCCTCCTCCGTTATCGCCAACGACGGCACCACTTCGGTTGCTACCAACCCGACTGCGATTCCGTGGGGGGCTCATGCTCCGTCGCCACTGCCGTTCGTCCCCCGGCATTTCCTCGCTGCCCACGGAAGCATTATCACCACCTGCACCACCTTGACCACCATTCTGACCACCACCACCTTCGACGGAATCGCTGCCATGATCATCCAACTGGCTCCAGAAACCAGCCACCTTCAATTGCTCTTCTGTTTTTCGAGAATGGCGCGAAGAAGTAGTAGTACGAGTGGGTGTCACCACAGCCGCGGCCGCTGCTGCTGCGGCGGCGGCGACGGCAGCGTTGGAAGGCTCTTCGTACCCGTACCCCATTATTTCCTCCCCCTCCTCCTCCTCTCCGCTGTAACACTCTCCTTCGTAATAGTAGTTGGTGGGACCGGCATTATTATTCGCCGCCCTCCATCGACCAGCAGTGGATCCTTGGCTTCCCCTCGAATTGACCCTTCGCAGCGAGGGCAAGTCGCCATCGTCCAACACCTCTTCTTCGAATTCGTCCTCGTCGGCCCATGCCATGGTGGGTGTGTAATATTCATCCTCCATCTTTTGCTGCCGTTCTATATTCGTCGTGGTGGTGCCGCCGCCCCCCCTGCCCGGGCTGGCGTTGCGCACAACATTGGGAGATATAATAGCCGACCTACTTGTCTGTCTGCTGCTGCTCCCGGTTCCGCTGCCGCTGCCATCACCGCGCATGACGGGCGTGGCACCGGTCCCTATACTACTCCTACCCATGCTCCTACCACCCGTCAATCTTGATACGAAGGAACCACCACCGCCGCCAGTACCAGTACCAGTAGAGGTACTTTGATCGCTATTATTCGTAGTATATCCACTTCTGGGAGATGATAATGTGCCACCACCCTTGTGCTTGTCGGGCGTGATGCGACGTAGACTCAAACCGAGTGATTTGGATTTGCTCTTGGTTAATAATAGTGCTGATGATGATCTGGGAGAAGAGGAAGATGGTTGTTGGTCATCGGAGAAGCGAACGTGATCGCCACGATTCTTGCGGTTCGAGAGGGAGGAGGAGGAACCGTATGTGAAGGATTTGGGTTGGATGTCGGGGATGGGAATGTCGTCGGCGGCAATCATGATTATAGAACTTTGATTTGATGGGAGATACCTACGCCTATCTTGATCTTGGGAATGCTTCTATTACCCTCTGTCGGTGGTTCAAATGAATACGTAGTTCGCGAGCGGCAATCGTACCCGTCCACTCACATGAGCCAAGATGCAGATTACTTGTAATGAGATATATAGTGTTTATTGCAATCAACACCTCATTTGCTTGACCATTGTGATCATAACTTCACTCCGACTTTTTTATAATATGGTCATGGCCATGGCGGCAAAAGCAAAAGAAGCACACAAACACAACAAGTAAAGGCGCAACGCTCTGTTGTTGTTTGTTGCTTTTACCCTACAGAGAACTTTTGGTATCCTGTTCCCGCCACTCGTGTATTCTCTAATTCAGTAGAAAATAGTAATTTTGTTGAGATTTCTCTTGCCAAAATTTGGTATTCAACGTATCAAATTTATCTAAATTCAAAATTCGTCCAACTATTTCTTGATATTAGCGGTTAGATATCTTGAATACTAATTCCCAAATTGCGTTGATCGGTTCAACGGTTCCTGACTTCGCCGATGAGATTTATCTCATCTCACAGTATCGAGATAAGTATGTTTGTTGGTATTTTGTTCAGCAGAGGAAGTACCATTGTCTGAGGGCAGTTGATGGTCTCAGGTAGGAAAGAGTCCCAGTTCTAAAAATGCATGCCGGATGATGCCGAATGCCGAATGCCGAATGCCGAATAATGCCGACTCATGTTCATCTTGACACATCCCACACTTGGGATTTCAGATCGAGGAAGGCATGGCTTGACTAGGCTGGTCGCGGAGTAAACAATGATGCAATTGGCTGCAACAATGTCGAATGTTGGAAAACAGCGCAGGTAAGCAAGTCGTGGTGTAGTCTTGGTGATAATACAGTTACTAGTCTTGGTAGTGCAGTGCAATCCAGGTGCAATCTATCAGACTTTGGCCAAGAGGGCAGCTCGACGAAGACTTCTTGTCTGGTCTGAAACGAATCATTTCCAAAGTACATGAGATGATGGGATACCTTTTGTGGGTACAATACTTACTTCAGATGTGTGAGATATTATAGTTTCAGTCATCCTGTAACAATATTTTGGCTGATGACTGAAGAGTTTGGTTGCAAAGTTCCCTACCAGTTGAACGAAATAATGAAGACATGGGGTCTGGAGCAAACATCGAAGAGAATACATGGGAGATGACAGGTCATCCATCTGGCAACACTTTGGATTCAGAGGATTATACCTGTAGCAAAGAATAACTTACAACTTGACATTACGGAAAATACTAAAATAACATATATCATAGTGAGTCCAAAGTATGGTATGTTCTAACTTATTGCGTGTCTAAACTAATGGTGCATTTATTTGTGCATGTGAATTATATTCTACAAAGCTGAGTACAATTGGTCGAAAGGCTTTTGGTTGAAACCTTTCCTAGAGGTGAAACATGTGCAGGATTTTGTACTTCTCTTGTAGAGACGCCGCAGTTACTCTTGATGGGCGTGTGTAGTGTGCAAACCGAGTGGTTGTTCTCAAAGAAGTGATAGTGCATTTTGCAACCTTCTTGTTTAGCATGAGAGATCATATCCTTGTGGAATAGGTCTTGATCTAGGGTCTATTAGATATACATCATGCCTGAGAACAAACTCGTAGTGGATATATGTTCTTCGAAACTATCCTTCTTTGATCTATATTCTTGAGAGGGCCTCCGCTATTTCATTTACAGTAGGAACCGGCCTCTGAGAAAGAATGCTCTTGGCTGGCTCTAGTTTACATGATGAAGAAGACATTGATAGGAAGGAGACATGTGACTGCCCCTGATTGCTCAGTCCATGACTGGACGAGTCAGAAACAGAGACGGTAGACGACCTCCTTGATGTCATTGAGACCCGTCGTGCCTGCCAGGGAAAGCCCTCGACCTGGCGAGGAGAGGACAAGTCTTCTCGCTGATCGTCGAACTTTGGCCATACTTGGTATGACTCTTCTTCGTCGGACTGCTCCTCCTCGAAGGAAGGAGAAAAGTCGACTTCTAGATCATCTGAAGACGGCCTTTGCTTGAGCATGAACCGTTCTAGCGCAGCCGTGGCAGGGAAGTCGGAGCTGCTTTCGTTGCGACTTCCAAGGCTTGGAAAGCATGGCAGACTGCTCAGCTCGTCGCATGGACGAGCCGGGTTCAGCTCAGGAGTAGTGACGGCAACGTGTGATGTTGCCGGCGATATGAGCCGTGCGGGCGAGGACGACTTTGACATCAACGAATCATCGTTTGACGCTGCTATCGCTGCCGCCGAGAACATGAACTTGGCGGACTTCTCACCCTCTTCTTCATCGCAACAGTAACATAGGGCAGAGCACGACGATAAGTCGGTCGAGATTGCTCTCTGTCGCTTCACACGCTTGCGCGATGATTGTGACGCTGAAACGTCCTCCTCTACCTGCTGAGCATGGTGCTGGTCCAAACCAACAATTGATCTCAAATCGTCGAAATGGAACGACCGCTTGATGCCTAGTTTACGCTGCATATTCATTTGTTCTTTGAAATTAAGGTGCGCAGGTCTCACTGAATGAAAATATGAGCTTTCTTAATGATATTGTCTATCCATGATGTTGATGTGATTTGATTTGATGTTGTTTTTCCTTTCAAGAAAGGAATAAAGTAAGTGTGATTTGCATTGGATTCTAGGCCACACTATCATCCCTACATAATATTATCGTAACGAATGATGGGGTCGGTGGGTCTTGAAGTCTTGACATCTTATGTCAAGCCAGTTGCTTCCCTTCTCCATTCTTTGACCCCTTCAGTTGGTCAGTTGTCACAAGTTGTCACCAAAGTTCACCAAAGAAGTACTCGGATCGTGCGGGGGTGTCAGAGATGATGTCATCTGGCGTCAGATATCGTAGGTACGATACTTAGCCAGTATCGTAGCCATCCAGCCGGTGTCAGAACCACCAAGAACCCCACGGAAGTGGATATCTATCTAAAATGGCGGGAGCGCTCCCGCAGATTTACCTCGTACCCCCATTTGTTTCATTACCATCGATC
>JALLAU010000770.1:0-12773 GCA_036939495.1 Thalassiosira hispida
GAGGATGGTTGTGACGAGGGTTGGCTAGAGGGCATCGACGATGGCTGGGAGGATGGCTGTGATGAGGGCTGGCTGGATGGCTGTGAGCTGGGTCCAGTAGACGGTTGGCTAGATGGCTGTGAGCTGGGCATAGAGGATGGTTGTGACGAGGGTTGGCTAGAGGGCATCGACGATGGCTGGGAGGATGATTGTGAAGAAGGTTGAGAAGAGGGCCTGCTGGATGGTCCTCTGCTTTGGACATTTTCTGGGGGATTTGACGGCCAAAGTGATGGCTGAACAGAAGGTTTACTTGATGGCTGGTTCGATGGTTGCAATGAAGGCTGCTTGGTTGGTGAGGTCGAGGGCTGCGTGCTTGGTGAGACTGATGGCTGCTTGCTTGGTGCTGTCGATGGCTGCTTGGTCGGTGATGCCAACGGATGTTTGCTTGGTGAGACTGATGGCTGTTTGCTTGGTGATGTGGATGGCCCCACGCTTGGTTGGGTGGATGGCTGTTTGCTAGGTGGGCCTGAGGGTTGCTTGGTTGGTGAGGCCGAGGGCTGCGTGCTTGGTGAGACTGATGGCTGCTTGGTTGGTGTTGTCGATGGCTGCTTTGTCGGTGATGCCAAAGGCTGTTTGCTTGGTGAGACTGATGGATATTTGCTTTGTGATGCGGATGGCCCCATGCTTGGTTTGGTCGATGGCTGCTTGCTTGGTGGTGCGGATGGCCCCACGCTCGGTTGGGTGGATGGCTGTTTGCTAGGTGGGCCCGAGGGTTGCTTGGTTGGTGAGGCCAAGGGCTGTTTGCTTGGTGAGACTGATGGTTGCTTGCTAGGTGAGGTCGATGGCTCTTTGCTGGGTGAGGCTGAGGGCCGCTTGCTTGGTGAAGTCGATGGCTGCGTGCTAGGTGAGTCCGAGGGATGCGTGCTCGGTGAGTCCGAGGGATGCGTGCTCGGTGAGACTGATGGCTGCTCGCTAGGTGATGCCGAGGGCAGCTTGCTAGGTGATAGTGTTGGCTATATTTGTTTGAAATATTAGTTTTGTTGAGAGAGAGAGAGAGAGAGAGAGATTGAGAGAGAGGTGTGTAAACAGTTCGTGACATCCAATACTAGAAATCGCAAAAGGAAAAATTCAGCTTACCGAGGGGGTTGGTGGGTCATGGGGCTGAGGCGTGGGCATTGGTGTAGGCGAGATAGAAGGCGGCATTGACGGTTGTATTGGGAAAAGAGTCGGTAATGCCGATGTCGATGGCTGTTTACTTGGTAAAGTTGATGGTCGTGAGCTTGGGCTAGATTGAGCCAAAACGCCGCTTTGACTAGATTCCTGCTTGTCGGGTATACCATTGGGCATGGAAGACGGTTGTGAATACGGTTGAGTTGAGGGATTTTCTGAGGGTGATGATGATGATGCCAGAGAAGGGATCTTTGAGGGGGCAATGCTTGGTAGCAAATGTGGGTCTATGCTCGGGCTGAGTGATGGAGTTTCGATGAGATTTGATGGTTGTAAAGCTGATGGGCGTGATGTGGTTTGGGGGCCTGTGCTTGGCTTGGTTGAAGGTGGCTCTGATGATGGAATTGATGGGAGAATTGATGTCAGAATTGCAGATGGGATTGATGATGGCTTTGCAGATGGCCTTGAGGATGAGCGATGGATTGGGAGTGAGCTCGGGTTTGAGTCAGGACCCGTTGAAGGCTGGGACAAACATTGAAGAGAAGAAAGTTAGAGATGACAATGCGGAAGTAACTACATAGGGAAAACAGAGTTGCAAAATATTTCTCACCAGCTCTGATGGTTGGAAATTTGGCGAAAGTGATGGATACTCAGCAGGGCCTGATGACGGTTCCGACATGGGATCAGTGCTTGGGAAGAGACTGGGTGGGGAGCTGGATGTTGCAGAAGATGGCTGTATCGAAAAGGAGGGACTGGTAGTCAAGTCTCGATTCATCGGCACGGTTAAGACGAATCCAATTTCGCCGAGAGCTGCTTCTTCGTCGGCTTCTTCTTCTCCTTCTAGAACTTTTTGCAGCTGCCTCGGCTCTCGTTTAGTTTGCAGCCATGAAGATGATGATGATGACCTTGATGCCGAGATAGATTCAGATGATGGATCATCAGTCAGCGCATCAGAAAGTTTATCTAATACCATCACCCCTGTAAGCAGAAACAGATTTAGTGATGTTGAGGATTAGTTTGATCAACAGGGTATACAAGAATGATGTGAAGGGGATTAATTTGATCAACACTGCATGATCAATCTAAGTTCACATGCTCACCTAGTACCCGCGCCTCGGTGAACGATGTGATTCCCTCAAAGAAAAAGTCGGGAATCCGAAGGCGTACATGACCCTTTTTCCCGTTCAGTTTCACGTGAGCAACTGACGGGTCTAATACTTGTCCGCTCGCGACAACTTTTAAGATTCCGCCGAAGGGATGCCGCAGCGTCATGAATCTGATGTTTCATCAACACAGGCGAAAAAGAATAGTCGTAAGTGATGTGAGTGCCCCAAAAACAATTAAGTCTACACAGCAGCATTGCATAGATAGAGCATTACAATTGTGTTCCAACTCACCGGAGGTCGACCATGTTCATCCTTGAGTAGAGGCACCTGTGGAGATAGCAGAGAAATGAAGACAGTGATTCAAATTTGATGATGTGAGTAAACATCGAATGAAAGCTCACAAAGACACAGCTGCCAATTATATTCACTCACAGGGTGATTTGTCGAAATTTGGGAGTTGCAAAGGGCTGCTGAGGCACTGGGGGGCATAGCAGAGCCTTTTTGGCTAATAGATTAGCATTCTCGGGCAGCTGCGGTAAATGTGCCAATGCCAACGATGACTGTGTTGTCTTCGTTACATGACATATGCACCCTCCTACTTCCTTGACGTTTGATAGATTTAGTTCGGTGATGTATGCAGGCAATGGTGGTGAGTCTCCTTTTTCTTGTGCGTCAGACAAGTCTACTGTCAGTTGAAAAGACTCCTCGCTGCCCTCTAGGACAGCAATGCCCGATATCGTGAATATGGCGGCAGATGATGATGATGATGATGACTGGGGAAGGAATAACTTGCTGTCTACGGGGTAGGTGATGACCCCGAGTGTACCATCAGACTGTAACTCATAGGTCGCATCAGGGTGTATCAACAACCCATCAGCTCCCATAAAAGGAAAGTCTTCGTCTTCGTCGGCAACATATGGAATAATTATCACTGCTTCCCCCGTGGGAGGTTCCTCCTGGGTGATCTGGAAGAACGAAATTGATACCAGCGGATCATCCGGTGGAGTGATCATGCAAAGTCGAAGGTCAAGCTCACTACTGCCGCTCGGGAGCTGAAAGGGGTTCTCCTTGTCAAAACATTCGTTGTACATATCGCAATGACATGCCGTGAACCCCGCTAGTTCGGGCGGGACTACAGTAGCTACAGTATTATCTATACTAAACTCGTCTCCAAGGGTAATCAATAGACGAAAATCCGCAATAAGATCAGGTCCTCTTCGGGAAGGAAGCCGAGATGATGAATCTTCATCCTTGGGGAACAACCCTCGCGACTTGAGATGTTCCAAGGATATCTTGGAGGGGTCCCACTCATCCGGTCCCCCGTGTGGACGACGCTTCTCCCCCCAACGCCTGCTTGTAGAAGCATCATTCAATGAATACTTTCCATCATCTTCTTCTTTGACGTTGCCTTGAAATTGACCCTTGCGATCAATGGTCTTCTTCTTGAAGGAAATCTTGGAGGGCTTGTTGGCTGATCCCCTACGCAGACGACGCCGTGGGGACGAATTTTCGCCTTCTTCCTTGGGGAGCAATCCCCGTGACTTGAGTTGTTCCAGGGAGATCTTGGAGGGATCCCACGGTTCGCCATCCGGTCCCCCGTGTGGACGACGTTTTCTCCCCCCTCGCTTACTCGTAAAAACATTATTCAACGAATGCCTTCTATCATCTTCTTCTTCGCTGTTGCCTTGAGATTGAGTCTTGAGGTCAATGGTCTTCTTGAACGATTGTGACTTGAGGGCACGGATCAACTCGTTACGATCGCTCTGATCAACATCTTCATCTACCTCCGGTCGGACGAACTTTTCGGTCCCATCGTCAGAATCTTCAAAATCTTCCCCTGGCCGTGCCAGGAGGGGACCGCCCCCAGAAAAAGTGAGGTAATCATCGTCATCTTCCCCCATGCCTGGCCGGACGAGTAGATCTTCTTTCCCCTCGTCGACATTCGTCATTCCTGGCAGAGATCCATCTTCCTCCGGTCGGGCAAGGTGCAAACCTTGCATTAGTGGCACGGCCCCCCGTACCTCGAGGGTCCCCCCAAAGTCTTGCTTCAAGGGTGGAAATAGATCAATGACGCGTCGCCTCAAGGCTAATGCGGCAACCTTCTTTTTTGGCCCTAGTTCCATCGTCACGTTGGACTCTACCTTGGATTCTTCTTCAATAGTCGGAGTGAAGTTTTCGACAAGGGTCAAATTCCTCTCGAGGTGTGTCATCTTGAAGGAGTCCAAAGAGTCTACCATCATGTAACCCATCAAATCTGGATTCTTGTTCGGGTAGACGCATATCATAAGATATGTGCTTTGATCAACCTTGGCGGTGAGATGGTTGGTAGGGTTGCATTCGTGGTCCGTTCCCCCGATGGAAAATAACTTATCACCATCATTCTTGTCGCTAGGAGCCATCACCTCGGCCCCATCCTCGTCATCCTCGGTCGTCAACAACGGATGGCAAAGACAAGCCTTCAATAATGGAGTTACCGTAGGCGATTCCGTCCGATCAACCTTGGGACTCTCCGAAGGCATGAGCGTAGAATTCAAATCCACAACCTCTACGGCCTCCCCCGGCCCTGGCTTGTCTCCCGTGGTCAAAATAACAATGACCGTAACAATACCCGAGATGACAAGTAAAAACAACACCAGTAGGACGGGTAGACGTCGGCAGAAGAATCCTGCTCCGGCTGCAGCTGCGTCATCGCTGCTCTCATCATCGGCGCCCGATTCGCTCGTTAGATTACGCCGTCCGCCCAACCTCTTGAGGGAGAAACGAGGAGCAGTTGGGTTCATAGGAAGCGGGGTGGGCAACGCTGAGGCACCCTCCATAAAAGTACCCCGACGTGTGGTCGACGAGGGATGCGTAGATCCAATGTTGGTGGTCGTGACATCGGATGCAGAGTTGCCCGGAACCGTCGGCGTCGTTGTATTGGAGCGGAAGAGGAACCGGGACAATGATCCCAAGTTGGAAGGCTGGACGGTTGCCGCTGCCGTCGTGGCATTGGTGCTTCCGCCGCCTTCTTCTTGGTCTTGGTTCTCATCGGTTGGGTCGTTGAGCGAGATCTCTTCCCAGCCGTAAAGCTCTTCATTATAAAAAGACTCGCCGATGTCGTTGCTGCTGCCGGAGTTGTTGTTGTTGCTGTTTATGTTGCTGTTTCTGTTGAAGGCGGAGTCGGGTGCCCCGGATCCAGTATTGCGGCCCATGATGATGTCATGCATGTCGATGCGTAATTTGCTACTGTTGTGTGCGTTGGATGGAGCTGAGTCGAGAATGGGGAATTGCGCTTCCGTTTCGGCTTCGACGTCGCCGCTCCTGACGCTACTTGCACTTGACGTTCCATCGTACCTCTCTCTTGCCGCTCCTGAGGCTTTGGCCTCGTCGGCCTCGAATGTTGATTGTTCGTTCATGAGATGGCTTGCATGAGAATGAAAGGTGCAGTTGATAGGAAATAAAAACTATGGGTATATGTAGTAGGTGATGTTGATGTTGAGTCTGTCTGGCAGCTGGGGCAGTGGTGTTGTTCGGTCATGGTCATCAGCGCATGCGTGCACCCAGCCAGGTGCACCGTCTTTTATGTCTCACTCAATCCGAGCTGGGCTGTCCTAACTTACAAAGCCACTTTGGCACATTTACAAAGTCATTTACAAAAAACGTCTCCACGTATTCCTACGTATAAAACATACCAGGATGCCACGTCATGTACTTCCACGTGTAAGTTTATTTTGTCCAACTTCAACTTGAGGTTGCTGCGCTGTGATCCCATGGGGCGCTGTTTTACTCTAGAGAGGTTGTTAGTGTTGTAAAGGTTTGTAAACTTTGTAAATCTATTGCTCAAATGCCATATTTACGAAATTGTAAGTTAGGACAGCCCTAAATCCGAGCGCGAGAGTGGAAACAGCATTGGCGGAGGCTTCTGGTCAACTGTCAGAAACAACAATGACAATTCAGCCGTGTGTACCTGGAATGTAATCAATCATTGTTCGCTTACTTATCTTCTTTCTCATATCTAGGAGTAAAACTCTATTCTAGCCAGATTCTAGCTCAGTCTATTGTGTCGCGTTGCTATTTGACCGGACACAAACTGCTGGACACAAAGCCACGCACGTGCGTCGTGACGTAAAACGGTCACATACTATGACACAAAAGTTAGGAGACGATCACGCAAAAGAACAATGCATCACAAAAAACAGTGGTGATCACAATTCATTGTTCATTCGAGTGGATGTGACCCACGTGAAACAGTTTTTGTTCGTTCACAGTGCTCTTTGCGAGTAATGCACCAGGCGACACTGTAATGGACGGGGGTATGTACGATATTCGAAGGTAGCACCCCCCCACGCTCACCAAAAACGCCACAAAATCACAGAACTCAACAACCTTCAACAACCCACCACCCCCTCCCATTCTTCGCAGCGTCTCTTTCACAGGTAGGCGCACGACGACGAGATGATGGTCCACCGTCCATCCTCTCTTCTTCGATCGCCCCATGTGTCATTCTTGCCCATTCTTCCCGCTTGGCGCTTCTCAACACAGTAAAGTAAGCCCGATCGGCCAAGATCGGCAGCGCATCGGCGCTATTCGTCGAGTTCGTGTGCAAGTATGGGTTCGCACGAAAGATCTGCCAATGCGAAAATGCCATGGACAATATCGGGCAAACTGATTATTGTTACGAGAAGATGTTTCTCTTCGTCAAAATCCAGAGCGTCATCATTTCAATATCGGCCGATCTATTTTGCGATAAAAATCCTGAATGCCCTACCACCTACCATGCGTTTTTATATCTAAGTGTTTTGGTACACAACTTCTGAGGAGAGTGGGGAATTTGCAGAGAGAATAACATGGGGGGGTTTAATCAATAAAATGTCAAGGGGGATAGAAGTGATAGATGTGGGAGGAGCATAGTATTGAGGGATGTGGGATGTAAACAAACAAATAAAGTCATGGGGCGGGGATACACAATATATTGGATACGCAATACGCAATAAAATGGCAAAGGGTGTTGACGATTCGAGAAGGGTTAGCATTTTGCAATGTGATGATACAAAGTGAGGTATTGAAATGGTGAGTCTATGTCTGTGATAAATTGAATTATTTTTATAGCACAGGATTGTACATGAAGTTTGATTGGAACGACCATGTTGTCCAGGCATCGTTGATCCGTTTTGGCGACATGCTTTGTATGAAACCCCTGCTGACAAACCATGCTCTTTTGCAAACATTTACTGCTCTTTCATTCCCTGCTCTATCAGTGGCGACAGACGCAGATAACAATGTTTGTTTTCTACCAAATCTCTTGTCACTCTCTGCCCATACCGGTTGGAGAACTTGTTGCTTACCAGTTTTCCATGCAATCATCTTGGCTCGATAACCTTTATCATAGATGATAGTAAAAGGTAAGACCTCATCTTGAAACAAATCATTGCTTGCGAACTCTTGCTGACGTTTCAAGTATCCCTCTCTCCTGTTGTAGACCGAATCACTAACAGCACCTGGCCATAAATCAGCCGTCCCAATCCAACCACAAAGCTGCGTGAACACTCCTCCTTTGAATACGTTTCCATTGTAGTATTTGCTGTAGGTGAGTCTCTGGAGTTCTGCATCAGAAAATCCGTATGCATTAATGTTTGTCATATCCCACATGGATATTTCAAATCCCATTTATCTTTCCTTATTTCGCCATCTTCCTCATGTGATGCATATACTGGTCAACTATCCCTTGCTCGGCGTTCGATTTCGTATTTGTCACCAATTACCTTCTGCAGATAGCAACGATTCGGTCCATAGACTCGCTTGGCACCCCACAAACGAGTCAGTGTTCTACCCCACTTATACTCAAAGTGCATGAACCACTCCTCAAAACACATGAGCGAGGTATGACGATGCTGTATGGTGCACACATCACCGCTGCAAACAATAAAAATATATTTCAACAGAGCCGTCTTAGTGGGAAACCCTGTCATACGCTTCACTTCGCCATCAGGCACATTCAAACCAATAATGGGAGGACCGGAAGCCGCCATGTGAGGTGCAGTTTTACCCTGGCGTTGGTGCAGTTTAGTTTGGAAGAATTTCTCATCTGGTGACAGAAGAGATGGATCGGTACAATGCTAATCCAATTCGGCGGCACGCTTTACTATCGGATTGATCGCAATGATATACTGGTCATTAGATATCTGTTCGAATGTCTGGTTCAGTGCAAATGTTGCCCGGGCGGCATCGGCTTGATAGATTGCTGCTTTGGATTTATACATGTACCGTTCTGCATGTGCCGCACGGAGTTCATCTGTTACTGATTTTGGACGAGCCTTCCTTGCTGTATTCTTGGACTGTACTACCTCTACTGGATCCAAAACAAAACCATGCATCATTATTTGCTGAGACTCTTCGAGAACCTTTTGAATCTGCCTGTCAGAACCAAGCCCACGCGAATTTGTTGATTCATTCAGTGTTGATACTGGTCCTATGTCAAGTGAAAGGGTAAGCTTAAAACCCTGTGACCATGATTTCTTTTTGTGTTCAACATCAACGTAATTCACCACTTGCTTGAATTTGTGCCGCTCGCAAACGTAAATCCATTCGTCTTTTGAATCCTCGTCTAGTTGCATCCTTCTCAATATCTCTCTCCGGTGATATATTCTACCTTGGCGGTTCACTACTGAAACTTTGGCTGGATTCTTCTCCTTGAGCTCTGCTGGATACTTTGGCACCTTGTGATATTTAATGTGAAAATATTCTTCCTTGCTGCTGTTCACTGGACAGCCGTACTTGTGACATTTCCAGTGCTTCTTCCGCTTCTTCTTCAGGCGCTTTGGAAGTTCCCGGTCTTTTCTCCAAAGATTTATTGCCGTTGGCGACGGGGTAACTGCACGATGGTTGTTCTTGGCGGATGATGACTTGTTGGGTGATGAACAGTCGGTAGTTGATGGTGAGCTCATTAGTTGTTCTTCTGATTTTGACTGAGATTCACTGAACGTTCTATTGATTGATGCCGCAGAATAGTCCACTCTTTCCTGGCCACCTTATTGATGGCGTTTTTTTGGTAAGCATTAAGATCATTCTGTTGTTTGCTTGCTCTTGACGCGAGCAATTGAACGCTAACAAATGCACAACATTCTATATCCAGGCCAGCAGCATCCATAAGGCTCCAAACTTTTTTGTAGTCTGGTGAGGGCACGGGTGGGGATAAATCTATCTCTTCGGTGGTGGCTAGGTTTGTGTCTTCGTTGTCGTCCCCATCATCAATAGGGTTGACTTGACCGATGATAGTCTCGTCTTGTAGCCCTCTTTCCTTGGCATCCCGACGCATTGCCTTGAAAGCCCTCTTCGCTGTCGACATGAACTGCATGTCTGTTATGGGGCACAACTCAGATGACTTGGCCGGGAGTTTGACACGCTCCTTCCAGAGCTTCCTACGTTCCGTTCCGACAACGAACACGTTGAGAAGTTCGGGTAAGCTTTTGGTGGCATCTTCCTCAGATATTGTCTCACCCGTGGCGTCCATGAGAACAATGACACTCTCCTTGATAAGTTTCATTTCATCAGTTGTCCACGTGCTCATATCCCACATTGACGTCTCCTCTTCTTCATCTTCATCGGCAGGTACGTTATCGCTGGAACCATTGACTTGTGCCGTGAGTTCTAGGAGTATGTGCTCTGCTAGATCTTCGTGCAGTAAGAGAGATAGAAGATACAGCCGGACTTGCGTGTGCACACACGTTATACGTTCCATGTCCTGAGAACCACATTGGCAAGTGCATTTGCAGCAGAGTAATTTTTTGGATGTTGCTGCAATCTCTGACTTGTAAACATCTTTCTTCATTGACGCAGGTATTTCAGAACAAAGCTGGATGCCGACATCTCCGTCGTCATCAACAATGAGTTTGGCCGTACAATCGTCCATGGGTGGTACTCTACTATCAAAAGCATGCCGGACAGTTCTTGCCAACAGTCGGAATCCACTGTCAACTCGGGACTTCTTTGCAAAGTCAATGAACATCTCTGGCATTGCATCATATATGTCGGAATCTTTTATATGATCAGTTCGTTTGGTAGAATTGAAACGCACCAACGAAGCAAAAAACTCCAAAATGCCAGGAAGATAAATTGGGTCTAGGTCTGGATCAGCAATAAATGCGCCACCCTCTCCGAAGTCGATATCCATAAGTGTCTTCCAATGTTTCTCTCTGTTCATATCTGACGATGGGTGTAACGGAAACGGGACGCAGTCGGACAACTCATTCGAACGAGCATTTACAACATCCTTCACGGCATAACAATCTTCAACTTCTTCCATGGTTAGATCATCTACGTTGTCAAAGTTGAAATGTTCTGCCAACTCGCCTCGCATCTGACTAACTGGTTTGCCTGATTCTTCGCCTTGAATTGGAACCAACGACTCTTGGGCATAGCACAAGAGGCAGTAAGTGTTGTCGCTGATATTTGCGAGACAATGTTTGCACACAACCTCCTCACAGCCTGTGCATTTCTCAAATCCGTCTGCGGATAAAAACTGATGAGTAATATTTCCAGACCCTCTACAAATTAAGATGCTTGGCCCGTCTTTTATCTCCGTATCGCCTGCGGCAAACTCCGCAAGGTATCTCGGCAGCCTCGTAGGGGGGTCATCGAGATACGACCGACATGGTACGGCTTTGCTCTCATCGTCTCCTGCATTTTCTCCACTCGATGCAATGTTGCTCTCATCGTCTCCTGCATTTTCTCCACTCGATGCAATGTTTGTCGGTGCCACATTTGTTGGCTCGTAGACCAGTGCCCGGATATACGTGTGGACAACATCATTGTCGAATCCGACTGTCTTCGTGTAGAGGTATTTCTTGAGGTATGCAAAAAGTGATGCATTTGGGCACCTGTCCAGGAATGCCTTGTATTTGATGTTGATTATGTCGTCTAACTTTTTTGGACCTACTCCTGTCATTCCCTTGGCATACACATCACAGCCAAGAAACAAACACATAAGAGCACGAAGTTTGCGGTCAGTCACGCCTTCAAATATGGGGTGTTTCGCATCTTTGAGTTTGGTACGCTCCTTTGCTTTATCAGAAAGAAATTTCTGTAGCCCCTTTAATTTCTCCAATGATGTGCATACTATCTCAAGCGCCCCATCTTTAGTGAATTCTTTCAGCGCAAGGCAATCATCTCCGGCTAAGAGTGGGATGTCGGCATCGGATGACAGTAGAAGCAACGACTCCCCATGGATAGAACGTCCCATGATCAGTGCATCGGCTTGAAACTCGGCGATCATAACTTTATCGACGAAGCCACGGGATGCATTTTTGGTATGTGCAGAACTTTGTTCTAGCTCTGCAACCAACTTCACGTCCAAATCAGTTGCAATAACATTGGAGGATGCGGACTCGGCGGACTTGCATGCTTTCTCCTTTGTGACAATTTCCTCCATTATCTCTGAACGATTATTCACATCACAATACACTCGACGTCGGAGCTCCCGTAAATCCTTGCGGAGAATGGATGCCTTGATACGATTCTTTTCTCTGTCGGCTCTACGTTTGTTGGTGGCCTGTTTGCTGATAGGGCGCTCTCTGCCATCACAAATTGGAACTACACAAATACCAGCGCGAGCCCACCTCATGAGGAAGCTAGTTAGGCCTTGAACACTCTTCCCAACCTTGAAACACACATTACTACAATCCACATCAGCAGTAGGAGTTACCATTCCCTGCTCGTGCGCCAGCCCATGGACAATATCAGCAACATCCCCAATTTGGAGCCCTGCGAGAGAGTAGAGAACCTGAGCAGCATGATTAACACCCATATCGCCTAACAGTATAGTATGATAAATCTAATTTGAATCTAATTGAATTTGATTATGTATCGTATGAGATGATTGTGCTCGACAATTTTGTGAGAGGAGTATGTGTGATTCTCCCTGCTTTCTTTTGTCTTGTACAGTGTTGGTCTTTATCGGGGCTGGTTTACACGATCAAGACCGTGAATCATCTGTGAACGCACTTCGCCGCGGTGAAAAACGCTCTGTGACGCCCCAGCTCCATGTGATTTTTTATATTTTTGTGTACTTGTGTTTCGTGTGAATCCAATTTTTGGCGGGTACACCTTCGATATCTGAGAAATACCCCGGTCCATAGAATGCATGTGCGTGTTCTTGTGACATGTGTCCAGCCAGTACAAGATAATTGAACAAAACTTGCGTGATTTTGTGATCACACTGTCAACTCACTGTGTTCGTGACGGTGTGATCACAAAACCACCCGTTTTGTGTCCTATTGTACTCAACTTTTGATCACAAGAACAAAGCACTGTCTCACTCTAGCGTTACGAGTTTAGTATGAATGCTGGCGCGTGACTTTGAGATATTGGATCCAGCGATATTTTTTTTATTTCTTAGAAGTATCGTATCGTAGGTACATAAGATACAGATTCATCGCTAACACCATATAAACGTCACAGTGGGTTATCCACTGTAGGGGGTGTGATTGATATGATGGTGACAGTTGCATGCCGGCCGTGGGCCCGTGTATTTTTGAACAGGTTATG